>JAQZBX010069587.1:0-15557 GCA_029593785.1 Cabassous unicinctus | reverse complement strand
CTGCACACATTCTAAAGAAGCTGGTAGCTGCAATTTTGACTACACTTCCAGGATGAGGGGAATACGGGCTGACTGAAAATCACAGTGATGATAGAAACTTTTTTCTTTCCCCTAGATTGGCCAGCAACATTTTTCTAAGCTTCAGTCCCACCTCTATGAGGGAAGAAGCTAGCAGGCCCTGCACCAGCCTCTCCAGGTAACTGCAGATACATTCACCTGGCACAGACTGAATAGTCAGAAGCCTGCCACGGCAACTGTGATCATTTTGGACCAGCATGGCATAGAATGCTGCTCACACCTGTAGCTCCATCCCTGCCTGAGGCAGGGGAGAAAGGGGCATGAAGCTTCATTAGTGTCTCTGGGAAACTGCAGTATAGGCCTGCACAACATGGATTATTACACACAGTTGTAGCTCTCTCCCGACCCCTGGCTAAGAAGAAAATTGGGAGAAGCTCTCTTCGTCCCTGTGGCAATGAGGGAAGCTTGAGCCTCCACAGGTTACAGGACTTACTACTTCCTTAGCTCGTACTAGACAAACAATAGGGTAAAAAAAGGCAAGAAAGTCCTACACTAAAGAGAGAAACTGCACCTAAAATAAATACTCTAGTAAGGCAGAGGCCAAGACCCCAACAAAAAAATTAAAATCCACACCAGGAAACAGGAATACATGACCCATTTAGAGGAACAAGATAAGCCTCCATATAACAAAGAGTTGAGACTATTAATCATGTATGTTCAAAAAAGTCTCCAGAATAATTTCAATGAGATGGCTGAAAAGATTAAGGATATTAAGAAGAAATTGGATGAATTCAAAGAGGAATTTAAAAGCATACATAGAAAAATAGAAGATCTTATGGGAATGAAAGGTGCAGTAAAAGTAATTAAAAATACACTGGAATCATATAACAGTGGGTTTGAGGAGGTAGCAAAAAATGATTGGTGAGCTTGAAGAAATGGCCTCTGAGAGCAAACAGACAAAAGAATATATGAAAAAAATAAAGGGAAAAATTGAACTGGGTGTCATGGTACTAAACAACAAAAAGAGACATGCTATCATACTTGTCATGGGTGTCCCAGAAGTAGAAGAGAAGGAAAAAGGGGCAGAAGGAATATTTGAAGAAATAATGGTAGAAAATTTCTCAGCCCTATTGAAGGACATAGATATACATGCCCAAGGAGCACAATGTACTCCCATGTCAATTAAGCTGAATAGACCAACTCTGAGACATATAATAATCTGAATGTCAAATGCCAAAGAAAGAGAGAATTCTGAGAGCACCAAGAGAAAAGTAATGCATAACATATAAGGGACACCCAATAAGATTAATTGCTGATTTCTTATCAGCAACCATGGAGGCAAGAAGACAGTGTCATGATATATTTAAAATACTGCAAGAGAGAACCTTCCAGCCAAGAATCTTATATCCAGCAAGACTGTCTTTCAAAATGGAGGGCAAGTTTAGAATATTCACAGATAAACAGAAACTGAGAGAATTTGTAGCCAAGACACCAGCTTTGCAGGAACTATTAATGGCTGTGCTACAGCATGAAAAGAAAATACAGGAGAGAGAGTCCTGGAAGAGAGTCTAGAATTGAAGAATATATCAATATAAGTAAGTAAATGTGTCAAAAGAATGGTGAAAATAAAATATGTAAACTCAAATATTCAGGAGTAAATGTAAACAGTGATATAAAGCAATTGTATTCAGAAAACTACAACTCATTGTTTAAAGAAATTTAAAAAGACCTAAATAATTGGAAGAACATTCCATGCTCATGGATTAGAAGACTAAACTCAGTTCTACTCATATTTATATATAGATTCAATCCAATCCCCCAAAAAATCCCACCAGCATTTTTTAAATAAATTAAAAACACAGTTATCAAACTTATTTGGAAGCATAAGGGATCCTGAATAGCCAGAAACCTCTTTAAAAGGAAAAGCAAAGTTGGAGGCCTCTCATTTCTGGGCTTTAAATCATATTACATAGCTACAGTGATAAAAACAAAATGGTACTGGCATAAAGACAGACACATAAACCAATGGAACCGAATTGATGGTTCAGAAACAGACCCTCACATCTATGGTCAAGTGATTTTTGACTATCCTGTCAAAACCATTCAACAAATGGTACTGAGAGAACGAGATATCCATAGCCAAAAGAAAGAAAGAAAGAAAAAGGACCCCTATCTCACACCTTATACAAAAATTAACTCAAAATGATAAAAAAAAAAAACAACTAAATATAAATGCAAAAACTATAAAGCTTCCAGAAGAAAATGTATGAAAATATCTTCAAGATCTGGTGGTAGGTGATGGATTCTTAAAGAAGATAAGAGGAGGACTGAGATGGAATACTGATGTTTATTGTATGCAGAAGTTTTAATTAACTTTACTGTAAAAGTGTGGAAATGTACAAAGTTGATGATAACACATTATAGTGAATAACAGCTCATTCATAAATGGGAATGTGGCTGAAAATGGTAGTCTAGGGGTGTAAATACCAACTGAACGAAAGCTAGAGAATAATCTGGGGACTGAATAGCACAGTAAACCCAGAGGTGGATGAGAATTGTGGTTGATGATAGAGATGCAAGGTTGTCCTTTGTGAGCTAAAGCAGATATACACCACTATTGCAGAATGGTGGAATTGTGGAGAAGTCTGGGAAAAATATAACTGGAGTGACCTGTGGTCCATGGTTAAAAGTAATAATGTAATATTCATGAATCTATTCCAAAGATATACTGTGCTGATAATCTAGAATTATGGAAAAAGTGTGGCAAATGTATGCAGTGGACCTTGTAATAATCTATGGATAAATATCATAATCTGTAACAAATGTTATACTATGATGCAGTGTGCTGATAGAGGGGTGTTGTACGGGAATTATGCATATGTGCATGATTGTTTTGTAAGTTTACAACTTCTGTCATAAAAATATATTTAAAAAATAATAGTATGTTAGTTGGGGAGAAAATACACCAAATGTAAGATAAGGACTATAATTACTAGTAAGATTTTGACAATATTCTTTCATAATTCATAACAAATATGTCACAATCCAAGGTTTTCATGGTGGGTTGATATATGGGACACCTGTATGATGTTATGAATATTTGCTTTGTAAGTTCACAACTTTTACTATACACTTATTGTTTATGTATGTTCATGTAAAAATGATATAAAAATAATCATAATAGTAGGGTGGGTTTGGGGAAGAATACTTTTGTTAGTAGTAATACTTTGAGGATGATGTTTAATCATTAGCTAAAAATGTTTCACAACAATGCAAGGTATTGATGGTAGGGTGAGGTATGAGAGTTGTGTATGATGGTATCAATGTTTGTTTTGTCAGTTCACAACTATTATTATACTTATTGTTTATGTATGTTTATGTATGAGAGATACACTTCAATAAATTTTAAAAAATGAAATATACACATATATGCATACGTACAATAATAACATTGCTAAGTGTGTTCTTCTTGTGAAAAAACAAATAAACCTGACAATACTTATGTCACATATATTCTCAGTCTTTCTTAATCCTTTGTTGCCCCCCCCCCAAACCTTATCTGAATATCTTGCATAGTTTGCTGGTTTACTTAGTGCAAAAAAACCTTTTTATGCATTTGTTGAAGGTGCTCTGTGAAATGTGCTGGGATGGAGGGTTGAAGGGAAGCCTGAGAACTGTAAGAAGCCACAAGTCATTTGATGACTCACATGATTTGGATTAGGTGCTTCTCTCTAATTGACCATGACATTTGCATATCACTGAGCATCCAGTAGAATTGTGTAACTTTTAAGTTCCTTATACATATCCATGTTTAAGAAAAGTAGTCTGGATTCCCCTATTTCTACTTCTATTCCGAGAAAGACCTTCATCTTACTTCCCTTTTCTATGTTCTTTAATCTTACTGCCTTCCATGTGTCAGAAATTATAAAAGACTGGCTATTTAAAAAAGTTTTTTTCTCATTCCAATTAGCTCCAAATTATAGTTTCTCTCTTTCTCTGCTGAATTCTTCCCATTCCCTACCCCTTCCATACTTTTCCCTCTGATTCTTTGTCTGAAGTGTAACTTTCCTGGTTCTATCTTGACCAGAGTGTTGAGACCAAAGGAACAGCCTATGGGTTCTCAATCTTGGCACTATTGGCATCTTGGCCAGACATTTTTGCTGTGGGGCTCTGTAGGATGTTTTGTAGCATCCCTAGCCTCTACCTACTAGATGCCTACCTACTAGGAACTCAAGTTCCTTCTCAAATAATCATTCTGCTTCTTGCAGAATGGATGAATACCAGGAGCAGTAGAATAATAACTTAAGAGATAGTATAATTTACTGGTTGAGAGATTTGAAGCAAATTTGTCTGGGTTTGGATCTACCACTTATTACCTTTATGTAACGCAATACTGACAGACACTTGGCCGTTTAACAAAGTAGTTTTGTAATGAGCAAATAAAACTTCAATCTTAAAAAAAAAAGAAATACTAAAGGAAGTTTTGCAGGTTCAAAGGAAAACACAGGAAGAATAGGTTGAAAGAGAGGATAGGAACATAGGTTATTGGTAAAAAATAATAAAAAGATAAATAGAGGAATTAAAAACAACACATGACTTATATAAACATAAAGGAACTATGGCTAATGTAAGTAATGCCTTGACAGTAATAACATTGAATGTTAATGGATTAAACTCCCCAATCAAAAGACACAGAATGGCAGAATGGAAAAGAAAATATAACCCATCTATATTTTGTCTGTAAGAAACCCATCTTAGACAAAGGGATGCAAGAAGGATGAAAGTGAATGGTTGGAAAACAGTTTTACATGCAATCAATAAAGAAGTACTTGCTCAAGCACTTAGGCAAGAAAAAGATATAAAACTCATGCAAACATGAAAAGACTATATAAAAAAATCACCATTTGCAGATGATATGATCTTATACAAAGAAAACTCTGAGAAATTTACAGCAATACTTCTAGAGCTGATAAAAAGAATTCAGGAAAGTGGCAGAATATAAGATAAACACGCAAAACTCAGTAGCATTTTTGTACAACAATAATGAACAATCTGAGGAGAAATTAAGAAAAAAAATTGATTTACAATCACAACTAAAACAATCAAATTAGGAAAAATTTATCTAAAGATATAAGGAATTGTGCACAGAAAGCTAGTCAATATTATTAAATGAAATCAAGGACCTAAATAAATGGAAGAATATTCTCTGTTCGTGGACAGGAAGACTAAACATCATTTAGATCTCTGTCCTACCCAAACTCTTTTACAAATTTAATGAAATCCCAATAAAAATGACAACAGCATTTTTTTCCCTGAATTAGAAAGGTTTACTATGATATTTACTTGCAAGGAAAAGGGGCCCCGAATAGGCAAAGACATACTGAAAAAGAAAAGTGAAATTGGAGGAATCATAATACCTGACTTTCAAACATATGAAAAAGCTACAGAGGTTAAAACTGCATGGCATTGGTACAAGAATATACATACCGAACAATGGAACAGAACTGAGAGTTCTGATATAGATCCTTGCATATACAGTCAACTGAAATTCGACAAGGCCACTAAGCCCATTCAACTGGAAAATAATAGATTCTTCAACAAATGGTGCTTGGAGAAATGGTTATCCATATAAAAAAGAATGAGAAAGTATCACCATCTAATGCCATACACAAAAATTAACTTAAGATGGATCAAAGATCTAAATATAAGAACCAAGACCATAAAACTCCTGGAAGATAATGTAAGAAAGCATTACAGGTTCTTGTAGTAGGAAATGGTTTCATAAACATTACACCCAAAACATGGAAAACTTATATAAATGGGACCTCCTCAAAATTAAAAACTTTTTTGCTTCAAAGGAGTTTCTCAAGAAAATGAAATTAAACTTAGTCAATGGGAGAAAATGTTTTATAACCATTTATCGGAAAGCGGCTTACTATCCAGAATATATAAAGAAAGCCTACACCTCGAAAATAAAAAGATAAAAACCCATTTAAAAAATGGACAAATTATTTGAATAGACACCTCTCCAAAGATGAAATATAAAGAGCTTAAAAGCACATGAAAAGATTAGGGAAATGCAAATCAAAACTACAATTAGATAACATCTTGTAACCATTAGACTGGTGGCTATTAAAAAACAAAACAAACAAACAAATAAATACTAGAGGCCTACAAGTGTTGGATAGGATGTGGAGGAAAGAGAACACTTATCCACTGTTGGTGGGAATGTAGAATGGTGCAACCATTGTGGGGGACAGTTTGGCAGTCCCTCGGGAAGCTAACTATAGAACTGCCATATGATCCAGCAATCCCACTGCTGGGTATATACCCAGAAGAATTGAAAGCAAGGAAATGAACAGACATATGCACACCAATGTTCATAGCAGCATTATTCAATATTGCCAAATGTTGGAAGTAATCCAAATGTCCATGAACAAATGAATGAATAAGAGTGGTGTATACATACAATGTAATATTTATCAACTGTAAGAAGAAATGCAGTATTAACATATGGGATAACTTGGATGAATCCTGAAGACCTTATGTTGAGTGAAGAAATCCAGAACCCAAAGGCAAATATTATATGACCTCACTGATATGAATTAAGCAAATTGAGCAGACTCACAGAGCTAGAGTGTGGAATATATGTTTTCAAGAGTTTGAAAGGGAATAGAGGGTGGTGAGCTGAAGCCCATATGGGCAAAATCTGTGAGAAAGTGGAATGGTGTAGTTCTGCAGTGAATGAATGTGATGGTGGTAGAGTCATGTGATTGATTTCAGGCGTGTTGGTCTGTGATGGGGAGTAGGTTTGTAGTGGGTGGGTAGGACTATCCAAGAAACTGGGTGGAAGATTGAGGGAATGGGCAGGGACCTCTGGGGATTTGCAGGTCTGTGGATAAAATTACAATGTTGGGAATGTAACAGGGTGTTGGATGTGTAAAATGTTGGGAATGTAACAGGTGTTGGATGGGTCAGGGTGCACCTAGGGTAGGCTTCTCTTTAATATGTAAGTGTTTAGTTTGTCATAGTTGCTGTATCTGTGGGTGGAGAACCACAAAATAAACAAGAAAATATCAAACTTTCATCCTGGGGAGTCCTGCTATGTTCTCAATTAAAATTTCAAAAATTGAAACTTTGTGGTTACCATAGGTTCTGAGGGGAGATGGGTGAAAGAATAGAATAGATGGAACGTAGTGAAATTTTAAGGCATTACAATTGTTCAGCATGATCTTACAGCACAATGCCACTTCAAATATCATCAAAACCTATAAAACTATATGGTCCAAAAATTCAAACCATAATATAAACCATTGACCATGGTTAGTAGCAATGCTCCAAAATTTGTGCATCTATTGTAATAATTGTAACATCCACATGTAAAATGTTATTAATAAGAGAAATGGGAAAATGAGAAGGGCTTTGGGAATATGTCAACCACGTATGTTCTCTGCTTAATTTTTTGTATCCAAAAACTTCTTTGAAGATAAAATAAATAAAAAAAATGAGACACTGGGGAATATATGGCAGTAAATATCACTGTACATACAAGACACCAGAAATTACAGTGATGAAAGACCAAGGTCTAAAATCTTTTTTATAGTTTTAATTTTTAAAATTTTTTTGTATTTTCTTGGTGATTTTTAAATTTTTATTTTATTTCCTTATTAATTATTTAGTTGGCTTCATATTTGGAGAGGTTTTGGATCACAGAAGGGTCACAACAGTGGCAGGGGATAAACTTTGGTATAGAGCATCAATGATGGCAGGATCCATGGGAATGGGTTTACCTGGCACATGAATCTAAGGCACATAAATTTGTTCAAGTGTTATTGGATATTATCTCAGTGGGTGGAGATCCACACAATAACCAAAAGAATATTGAGTTCTCATCTTGGGGATTTGTGCTATATTCTCTAAGAGGACAGCAAAAATCACCCGAGTAAAAGATCAGTGCCTAGTTAAGGAAGGCAGACTATTATGCCAGGCCTTTGATGTTCATGATTATACTTATGAACCTTTTCTTTTGAAATTGAAACAGCCTTGTATTATATACTGCCTAAGAGTTGCCTCAAGAAAGCCTCCTTTTTGCTCAAATATGGTTTCTCTTTAAGCCAATATAAGCATATAAACACACTCCCTTCTCCCTGGTGTGGGACATGACTCCCAGAGATAAGCCTCCTTGACACCGAGGGATTATTACCAAGTACCAATTATCAATGCATTTGGAAAATGGCCTTGACCAAAAAGAGGAAATGGTAAAAACAGATGAATTATTAAGGCTAAGTGATTTCAAAGTGAGTCAGGAGGTCATTCCAGAGGTTCTGCTTATGCAAGTTTCAGCAGTATCTCATTGACTGCCACAGTGAACTGTACCTTAAATAGCAGGGTTCCTGAGGGATCTAGAGACATCCAGAAATTATAAGCAGTCAGCTCAGAAATTCAGCACCTTGTCAGTGGCCCTTATTTTAGAATTCATGCTCATGCTCCCCAGCATAGCAATTAGACTATTTTATAGCTTCTCTTCACATGGCTCTTCTGCCCGTTTCATTTGAACCTATAGTTAGCCCTTCACTTGATAAATATATGTCCCAGAGACCTAAATCTTTTGTCTGTCCATTTGCCATTTGCACCCTGAATGTCAGCAGAGATGCCACATCTAGTCTCCAGTTCATTGGACTCACCAAGGAAAACAAACAGGGAGATGATGATTGACTATACCCATTCCAAGGAACAGACAGTGTCTGAAACTGCAAGCAAGATAATTCCATCCATTTGCCCCATGGAATCTATGCTCCCACTCAATTAGAAGCAGAGTGAGCATCACCTTCCCAAAATCCTGAAGGTTGGGGAATGAAAAATGGATGCAAGTAGATTTATTTTTATTCTACTATAGATTTATTATTATTCTAGCAATGGAAAAACACTTAGCATTGATATAAATTGATTGCCCACAATAGGTTCTAACAGATGGGAGAGGGAAGAATAGGTCAAATATAGTGGCATTTTAGGAACATTGTATTTGTCCCTCATGACGTTGCAGTGACAGATACAGGCCATTGTATATTTTGCAATAACTTACAAAATTGTGTGGTACAGAATGTAAACTATAATGTAAACTCTTTTCCATGGTTAGGAGCAATTTTTCGATATGTGTTCATCAATTGTAATAAATGTACCACACTAATGAAGGATGTTGTTAATGTGTGAAAGTGTGGGAAGGGGAGGTAGTGGGGCATATGGGAATCCCTTATATTTTTTATGTAACATTTACATAATCTAAAGCTTCTTCAAAAAGTAATTTAAAATATTTCAGTATGTCAGTCAACAATAAACTCCTCACCTCCCATCATGGAAGGAAGCGTCCCTTCACAGCTCTTCTCTCTCAAAACTACAGGATAAAAAAGTGTCGTGAAGTGAGCATGACATAGGCTAAATTGTTGGAAAACTAAATCACTAAAGAAATAAAAAACAAAAGAAAGAGAAAATCAAAGACTGGAAAAGATATTTCACACATGCAGTTAAAAAAAAAAAAAAGAAAAGCTGGAGTAGCTATAAATATGTCAGATGAAATAGATATTAAAAGCAAAGCTATTTTTATGGCAAAGAAATGATATTATATATTAATAAAAGGGGCAATTCACCCGGGAAAAAATAACAATCATAACTATGTATACATCTAAGCAGTATGCCCCATGATACATGAAGTAAATATTGTCAGAAGTGAATGGAGCAATAGATACATATGCAATAATAGTTGGAGACCTTAATACATCACTGCCAGCAATGTACAGAATATCTGAGCAGAGAATCAATAAAAAAAAAAGAAGCAGCAGCTCATGAGACTATGGAAACAGGCTGAGAAGAATGTGGAGCAAAAATTCTGCAACTACACAGAGGTCCTCAAGACCCATGGACTCCTGGTCTGAGTGCAATAAAGAATTTATTCCTCAAAAAAAAAAAAAAGAAACAGAGAGCTTGAATAATACAATAAATGGACTAATCTTCACAGACATATACAGAACATTGCACCCCATATCGGCAGGATATATATTCTTCTCAAGTGCTCATGGATCTTTCTCCAGGATAGACTGACCATATATTGGGTTCCAAAGAAGATATCAATAAATTCAACAAGATCGAAATTATACAAAGCAGTTTGTCTGATCATAATTGATAAAGTGGGAAATCAACAAGAGGCAAAAAAGGGAAAATTCACAAATATAAGGAGATCAAACAACACAAAAATTCACAAATATAAGGAGATCAAACAACAGAATCTTAAATGATCAGTGGGCCAAAGAAGAATTTGTGAGAGAAATCAATATCTTCAGACAAATGCAAATGAAAGCACAACATATCCAAACCTATGGGATGCAGCAAGGGTAGTGCTGAGAGGGAAATGTATAACCCTTAATGCTTGCATTAAAAAAGAAGAAAGATCTAAAATTAATGGCTTAATTACACGGATGGAGGAACTAGAAAAAGAACAGCAAATATTCCCAAAACAAGTGGAAGAATTGAAATAAAAATCTGACAGAAACAAATGAAATTTAGAACAACAACCAAAAAAACCAAGATGGGATTAACCAAACCAAAATTTGGTTCTTTGAGTAGATTAACAAAACTGACACATGCTTTGCTAGGCTGACAAAGAATTAAATGAGAAAAGATGCAAATAAATAAAATAAAAAATGAAAACCTGGGTATTACTGCTGATCCCAACTATGGAAATAAAAGATATCATAAGAATATACTGTAAACAACTGTACAACAGAAAACTAGGAAACATAGATGAAATGGAAAAATTCCTAGGAACACACAAATAACCTACACTGACTCTAGAAGAAATAGAAGACCTCAACAAACAACCTCAAGTAAAGAGATTGAAACAGTTATCAGACATCTCCCCAAAGTGAAAAGGCCAGCACCAGATAGTTTCACAGGTGAGTTCTAATCTGCATTCAAAAAAGAGTTAATACCAAACTTATTCAAGCTCTTCCAAAATATTGAACAGGAAAGAACACTACCAAACTCGTTCTATGAAGCCAATATCACCCTAACGCCAAAGCCAGGTAAAGATATTATGAAAAAAGAATGTTACAGACACATTTCCCTAATGAATCAGAAGTAAAATCCCTCAAAAAAATACTAGCTAATAGAATCCAACCGCACATTAAAAGAATTATTCATCATGTCCATGTGGGTTTTATACGAGGTATGCAAGAGTGGTTTAACAAAAGATAGTCCATCTGCATAATATACCACATTAATAAATGAAAGAAGAAAAATCACATGATCCTCTCAATTAATACAGAAAAGGCATTGGACAAAATAAAGCATCCTTTCTTGATAAAAATACTATAAAAATAGGAATTGAAGGAAACTTTCTCAACACGTTAAAGGCCATGCATGAAAGACCCACAGTAACATTGCACTCAATAGTGAAAGACTGAAAGATTTCCCGTTGAGACAGGGACAAGACAAAGATGCCCACTGCCACCACTGTTGTTTAATATAGTACTAGAAGTTCTAGTTAGAGCAATCAGGAAAGGAAAAGTAATAAAAAGCATTCAAACGTGAATGGAAGAAGTAAAATTTTGTTTGTCACAGATGATATGCTCCTGTACCTAGAAAGTCCCCCAAAATTACAACAAAGCTGCTAACGCTAACAAATGAATTCATGAGACTGTCAAGATAAAAGAGCAATATGTTTGATGCCCTGTGTCTGCTTCTAACACAAATTAAGCCTGGGCAGTTCTCTCATAATAATCTAAATAGTTAGGTATAAAGAATTTAGGAACCTGCACCAATATAATTCCTTGGAAATTAAGTTACTCCCATTTAATTTCCTAATTACCAGCCTGAAAGCAATAACATACAGTCACTGCATTGTAAATTATTTGAAGAACTGAAAAACTGTTTTCAAAAGCAATTCTGGGGAGCACGTATAGATCAGTGGTTGAGCTTCACAAGTAGGGGGTCCTGGGTTCAATCTCCAGTACCTCCTAAAGAAAAAATTAATTCTCTTATCTCTAATGTAATCATTTTTGTCAAATTCTCAACTATAACAATAAATTATTATCTTATTAAATATGAAAACATTTAAAAATAATAATAATAGTAAATTCAAAGTGAACTTACTTGTAGAAATTAAAATCAATTACATAAGTTAAAGAAATAAAAAACCAGTTTTTTGAAAAGTCAAACAGTATTAAAAAAAACCACACCACAATGAATGTGAATGAGTAGAAAAGAGATAAATATTCAATAATCCATTGGAAGTTTTGGAAATGCACTAAAATAAAAAGAAAACATTCATAATAAATAATGAAAAGAGCAATTGAAACTATTACATATTAGTGACTATATATTTTAATTTTATTTGCACCATCCTTTTTCTGAAGCAGAGATATAATGGATGACATTGTGTATTGTTTCATAGTTTAACAACATTCCTATTAGTCAAAATAATGGTAGATTATTAAATTGATGGTGACAACACAGATTAATTGTGCCTTATCTTTTTTTTTGATGCATGACTCTAACATATTGCAAAAACTCAAGAAAGTCTAATAGGAAAATAGCAGAATTAAGAAGAAAATTTACTATTCAAAATGAACCAATGGAAATTACTTAAAAATCAATAAACTATTTTTATAATATCATAACCACCAGAAAGAAATGAGCAAATATTTCAGTGATAACAGTTACAAAATGTAATTTTCAAGGTATTAAATTTAGTATGAGATGCAAAGGGTAACTATAAATAAAATGGACAAAAATGTTTAAGGTAATATATAAGTTGAGTGAAAGAAAAGCACTCAATATTCTTGAGAAATTTTAATTTCAGCATTTGGATATAAAGATATATTTATGTATTGGGAAAATATTCATTCATTTATTAATAATTTATTTTTATATAGTCAACAAGCATGTAGAATATTAAGGGAAGGTTGTTTTCAAAGAGGGCTGTAAGTGGCAAAATTTAAATGATTCCATCAGTGATAAAATGGTTAGGAATATTTTTTCGAAGTAAGACAGTTTTAAGATGATCAAATTTATCTGTGTGAGTTTATAAATAAATATAGACATATACATATATATGTATATATATGTATATATAGTGGAAAACAAACCTTTTTTCAAGGATTTCAATTTACTACATGAGAGGACCATCAAGTATCTATTGTTTAACTTCTATATCTTTGTGCCTAATCTGGTTCTCTTACCCTTCATTCCATTGTGGTCAGAGAAATAACTCTATCAAATTCCAATCTTTCTGAGTTCATTGAGAATTTTTCTGTGGCCTAGCAAGTGGTCTAAGAGAATGATCCATGTGCACTCAAGAACAATGTATATCCCACTGTGTTTGGATGTAGTGTTCTGTATATGTTATTAGGTCCAGATCATCTAATGTATTATTCAGAGTATTTTCTTTAGTGATTGTCTATCGAGATGTTCTGTCTAATGGTGATAATGGTATAATAAAGCCCCCTACAATAACTGTAAAGGCATCGATTCTTCCACTTAGTTTCTCCAGTGTTTGCCTCATGCATTTTGAGGCACCCTGGTTAGGTCCATAAATGTTTATGATTGTTCTTTCTTCTTGAAAGATTACCCCTTTTACTAATATTTAGTGTCTGCTTTGTCTCTTGCAATAGTTTTGCATTTAAAGGCTATTTTTTTCAATATTAGTATAGTTACTCCCATCATTTTTTGGTTATTGAATATTTGTAAAATTGATTTCCAGCCATTCACTTTCAGGCTCCTTGAATCCCTGGGTCTAAGGTGGGTTTTTTGCAGAGCATATAGATGGATCATATTTCCTTCTCCATTCTGCCAATCTGTGTCTCTTGACAGGTGAGTTTAATCGATTAACATTCAGGGTAATTACTCTAAAGGAAATACTTGCATTAGCCATATTTTCTTTGGGTTTCTGTATGTCATAAGTTGTTTTTATTTTCTTCTTCTCTTTTTAGTTGTTCTCACACTCTCCTCCAACTCTCTCTCTCCTGTTTTTTCCTTTCAACCTGCAGAACTCCCTGTAGTATTTTTGAAGGGTGGGTTTCTTATTGGCATAATCTCTTTATTTCTGTTTATCTGTGAATATTTTGAACTCGCCATCATTTTTGAATGCCAGCTTTGCTTGACAGAGAATTCTTGGCTGGAAATTTTTTCTTTTAGTACCTTGACTATGTCATACCATTGCCTCCTTGCCTCCATGGTTTAAGATGAGAAATCAGCACTTAATCTTATTGAGCTTCCCTTGTATGTGGTGATTTTCTTTTCTCTTGCTGTCTTCAGTATTTTCTCTTTGTCTTGAGCATTGGACAGTTTGACAAACATATGTCTTGGAGTAGGCCTCTTGTGATTTATACTGTTTGGGGTACACTGTGCATCCTGAACATGTACATCCATCTCCTTCAATAGGGTTGGGAAGTTTTCAGCCATTATTTCCTTCAACACTTCTACTGTCCCCTTACCCTTCTCTTCCCTTTCTTGGCTGCCTATGGTGCATATATTTGTGCCTTTTGTGTTATCATTAAAATCCCTAAGACCCTGCTAGATTTTTCTATCTTTTTATCTATCTGTTCTACTATCTGTTTGATTTCAGATGTATTACATTCCAAATCACTAATTATTTCTTCTCCCTGTTCAGATTTGCTGTTATGTGCTTCCAGCATCTTTTTTATTTCTTGGATTGTGCCATTCATCACCATCATATTCATTATCTCTTTATGCATGTTTACAATTTCTTCAGTATGTTCTCCCAGTGTCTTCTTAATATCCTTAATCTCTTCCTTCATTTCAATAAGTTGGTCCATGATATTTGTTTGGACAGCTTTGATTAGTTGTTTGATGTTCTACATCTCTTCCTAGTTTTTAGTTTGTTCATTGGACTGTGCAGTGTCTTCTTGTTTCTTAGTATGGTTTGTAATTTTTGTTACCCTCTGGTCATCTTTTTATCTTTATGGGTTTATTCAGTTGATTAGTTTCTCTCTATACTCTAGAGATTAATTTAGCTGCTGGCTTTGTGTGCGTGTTAAGTTTTCTCTTTGACACTTTGTTCTTAGTGTTCTCTTTCCTTGCTGTTTTCTATATTCCCTTGAAGAAAATAGCTTAGAGTCAAAAAAAGCAGAAAAGGTAAGAAAAGAAAAAGGATAATAGCAATAATAATAGTAAAAGTTAGAAGAGAGACCATATAAGACTTGGTAAAATTAATATTTAACTCATGTAACCAGTGTAGAGTAATAAGAATTAAAAAAAGGTGAGTACCTACAATGAAATGGTAAAACTGAATAGAGAAAAATATATAGAATGATATAAAAAGTTAATTTAGAAAAAGAGAACAGAATAGACAAAATTGAAATAGAAATGAGAAAAATTGAGGACTGAATAAAGATAGGTGGAATGTAAGAACCACAAAGAAATCAGACTATAGAAAGATGAAGGAAAGAAAAGAGACACCATTGGTAGAAATAATCAGTATACACAGATAATGGGAAATCAAGGAAGAATCATAGCAAAGAAGAAAC
>JAQZBX010069586.1:0-15554 GCA_029593785.1 Cabassous unicinctus | reverse complement strand
ATTATATATTTTTTCCCTATGTTACTTGTCTATTTCTTTCTTCCTCTCATGACATGGATTATTCCTGGTTTATTTTGGATCTTTAATGCATCTATGCTTAATGATAAATGGTTTTCAATTTTATTTTCTTTTAATTAATTGTTATTTTAATTTCACTGTTTTATTCCTCCTACATTTATTTGCTTATATTCAGTGGTTTTTTACTAAGACCTAGAAAAACTTGATTATATTGTTTATTTCATTATTTTTCTATTTAATAATAAAGGAGTTTAATATTCCCACTATACATCTTAATACTACTTTAAATTATATGCACTAATATGCAGAATTCATTTTGCAATTCATCACATAGGTATTCTAGTCAATATCTTATTTCTGATTTTTACTATAATAGATTAAGATAGCATTTTTGTTATACTTATTTTCAATTTTCAAATTGAAAGACTTTCAATTTTATACTCTGAATAGTGATTATTAAATGTACTGCATTTTTCAGATAATGAGGCCCTTTTTAGCTGCTATAGCAAAATGACAGACCATGCTATCAAGAAATTTCCCTATATAAGCATTATTTTATTGAGCATTGTTTTAATGCTTCACAGATACAGTTTTCTAGAAATTGAATTTTCATGGCAACACTGCATTGAGCAAGTCTTTCAACACCATTTTTTCTATAGCTGGTGCTCAATTCTTGAATATGGGTCATATTTTGATAAATCTTGCAATATTTCAAAACTTCATTATTATATCTGTCATGGTGACGTGTGAACAGTCATCTTAGATGTTACTATTGTAACTGATGTGGGGCACTAGGAATCCTAAACATACAAGACTGAAAACTTAGAAAATATAGTATTCTGACTGCTCCACCTGCTGGCAGTTCCCCATCTCTTTCCTTCTCTGAAGACTTCCCTATTTTCTGAGACACAAATTGGAATTAAGCCAATTAATGACCCTAACATGATCTCTAAGTGTTCAAGTGAAAGGAAGTGTATCACAATTCTCACTTTAAATCAAAAGGTAGAAACTTAATTAAACTTAGTAAAGAAGGCATGTGGAATGCCAATATAGGCTCATAGTTAAGTGTCTTGTGCCAGTGAACAAAGTTATGAATGCAAAGGCAAAGTTGTTAAAGGAAATTAAATGTGCTACTCCAGTGAACACATGAATGATAAGAAAGCAAAAAAACCTTATTGCTGATATGGAGAAAGTTTAATGCTGTGGATAGAAGTTCAAATGAGCCAAAATATTCCTTTAAGCCAAAGTCTAATCCAGAGTAAGGCCTTAATTATCTTCAATTCTGTGAAGGCTGGGAAGTGTGAAGAAGCTGATGAAGAAAAGTTTGTAGTTAGCAGGGGTTGGTTCATGAGGTTTAAAGAAAGACGCAGTTTCCATAACATGAAAGAGTAAGGTGAATCAGCAAATGCTGATTTAGAAGTTGTGGCAAATTATCCACAGGATCCAACTAAAATAAATGAGGAAGGCAGTTAAACTAAACAACAGATTTTCAAAGTAGATGGAACAGCCATGTATTGGAAGAAGATGCCATCTAGGACTTTCTGAGATAAAGAGGAAAAGCTAATGCCTGCCTTCAAATCAATGAAGTACAGGCTGTCTCACTTGTTCGGGGATAAATGCAGGTAGTGACTTTAAGTTGAAGTCAATGCTCATTTACAATTCCAAAAATTCTAGGGCCCTGAAGAATTATGCTAAATCTACTCTGCCTGTGTTCTATAAATGGAAGAACAAAGTCTGGATGCAATATATCTGTTTACAGTATAGTTTAACAAATACTTTAAACCCACTGTTGAGACCTATTGCACAGGGAAAAACAACAACAAAGACATTGCTTTCAAAAAATTAATGCTTGTTGACAATGCACCTGTTCAACCAAGAGCTATGATGGAGATGTAAAAGATTAATGCTGTTTTCCTGCCTGCTAGGAAAGCACACTTTCTGTAGTCCATGGATCATGGAGTGGTTTACAAACAAATAGAATTGCAAGACTCAGACCCAATTTAATAAAGATCCTCAAATAAACCAAAAGAAAATAGAGAAGACAAAAACAAGGACACCAGAAGAAACCAAAAGACACCAGAACACACAGTTTCTTCAATCTGATACATCATGCCTGTCTTTCAACAGTAAATCACAAAGCAAATTAAGGCAAAACTTGGTGTAAAGATCAGGATAAGTTTCAGAACCAGAAGCAGATATAGGAGAGATGTTGGAATTATCAGGCAAAGATCTTAAATAACTAAAGATTGTGATTGTTGGCTTCATATGTGTCAACTTGGCTAGGTAATGGTGCCAATTATTTGCTTAAGCATGCACTGGCCTGATTGTTCCTGTGAAGACATTTTGTGGATTTAAATTGTCAGTAAGTTGATTGCCCCTATGGCTGTTTACAACTGCAATCAACTGAGGAGATTGCCTTGAACAATGAGAGACATTTCATCCAATCAGTTGAAAGTTTTAAAAGGAGAAGTGGCTATTGCAGAAATAAAGAATTTCCATCTCTATTTCAGCCAGTCAGTTTCTGGATAATTCATTGAAAATCTTCATCAGAGTTCCCAGCTTGCAGCCTTTCCTACAGTATTTGGAATTGTGAATCCCCAGAGTCACATGAGATAATTTTATAAAATCTCATAATACAAATATTTCCTGTTGGGTCTGTTTCCCTATAGAACCTGACTAATACATTTATTAATATCCTAATAACACTAATTTAAAAAGTCAAGAACATGCAAATGCAGGTGTGTATGTAAACTAAGAGAAGGAGAATCAGAGAAAAAACAATGATATCTCAAACAGTTTAAGAGAATTAAAAGATAGCTTGAATGGGATCATCCTAGAACTGGACAAAGGCCAGTATATTATCAGTGAGCTTGTTTAAAAAAGAAGCATTTGAGTAACAAGGATTAACAGAATTTCTAATTAAAGAATTTCTAATTTCAAAATAAGATTTTGTTTCCTTTTTAATTTTTACTGTGGCTCATATGTAATTTAAAAAGGTCAGATATCATTAGCGTAAAGCTGAATGATTTTCATGACCTGAAAATAACCCTGTAACAAGACCAAAAATAGACAGCAAAACATTTCCAGCACTATAGGAGACTCTCTTACACTATCATCTAGTCACTGTCTTCCCTATAAGTAAATAACATCTTCAGTGAAGAAGTAGGGAATTTTAAAGTTGTTTTTTTTTAATAATACATAAGCATTTATCATTTCCTTGTGCTAGTTTTATGAATATGGTAAAAATATACAATTGTGTAGCCACAAACAAATTACAAGCATTTTCAAAATTTACCTGATGAATTTTATTTACTTTCACTGTGCTTCTTTTTATCTTCCTAATTCTTGTTTTGCCCCTGACTCTTTCCAGTAGATATTTATGAATGAATTCTATGGACTCTTTGTAAAAAGAGACAATGTGAGCTAACGACTATTTGGACGAAATCTGTGATAAGGTGAAAGTGTGTAGTTGTGCAGCAGAGGGGCATGACAGTGGTGCAGTGATAATTTTGCATTGGGCAGTGCTGGTTTGTCAGGGGGATAGGGTGGGGAGGGTGGGCTGGACTGTCTATGGAACTGGGGGGAAGATGGAGGAGGTAACAGGTGAACACTGGGGATTGGCCGGCCTGTGGTTGAAACTAGAGCATTTGGTATCTTCTTTTGGCAACACGGCAGGGGAGGGTTACTGGTTTAGGTTTATGGATGTGGGGGGCATTCGGGACAGGGGGTACCTGGGGCAGGCTCCTAGGGAATATGTGAGTCTTCATAATGGATTGTATCTGTGGGTGGAGACCCACATAATGAGTGGGAATTTGATGGACTCCCATCTAAGGAGTCCTGCTGTGTTCTTAAATAGAGGGGCAGGAGTCTCTTGAGAGCATATGCAGTGCCTAATAGGGGAGGACAGAGCAGTTAGAGCAGTATGTCAAGGCCTCAATGTTGTTGCAAATAACTATGAATCTTGTTCTTCAAGGAGTGAAGCCTGGTGGGTGACGTGCATCCTGAGGGCAGTAGGAGGGAGGGATAGAATAGATGGAATGTGGGGCATTTTGGGGGTGATGAAAGTGTTCTACATGATCTTGCAATGATGGATACAGCCCATGTTAAATTTCATCAAAATTTATAAAACTCTATGTTCCAAACTGTAAACCATAAGGTAAACCATTGACCTTGGTTTGTAGCTATGTTTAAATATTTTTACATCAATGTTGTCAAATGTACCATCCACATATAGAATGTTATTGATAGGTGAAAGGGGGATGGATTTTGGGTATATGGAAATCGCCTATATTCTGTACATGACTTTTCTGTGACCTAAATCTTCATTGAAGACCGAATGAAAAAAGTAAGACACAGGGGGAATAAACAGAAGGCAATATCATTATATATACAGGACATCAGATCTTTCAGTGATGAGAGTTATAATGTCTAAAAGAAATACATTTATTTTTTAAATATTTTTCACTATTTTTTATTATTCCATTTTTTAAAAATTTTTTGTATTTAATTTCTTATTTTTAAAACTATCATTATTTTTATATTTTCTTATTAATTGTTGGCTTCATTTTTGAGGAAATTTTGGATCACAGAAGGGTGACAGCTATAAAAAAGGGAGGATCATTTTTGTGGGGTGTCATTTATAGGGGATGCATGGGAGGAGGTTCACCTGGGCATATATATAAGGCATATAAATGTGTTCCAGTATTCATGGGCATTGTCACAGTGGGTGGAGATCCACATAATAATGAAAGAAGGTTGAGTTCCCATCCTGAGGAGCTCTGCCACATTCTATAATGGAACAGCAAAAATCCCCTGAATACAGGGGCAATGATTACTGAAGGAGGATGATCCATTGATGGCCCATTAATGTTGATGACTCTGCTTATGAACTTTTTCTCTGGAAATTGAAGCTTGGCTTAGCATTATATATGCCTAAGAGTTAAATCCTGAAAGCCTCCTTGTTGCTTAGGTGTGGCATCTCTCTGGGTTTAACTCCGCATATAAAAGCATTAACTTCTCCCTTTGTGTGGGACATGACTCCCAGGATGAGCCTCCCTGGCACCAAGGGATTACTGTCAAACACAAACTAGCAATGCAACTGGGAAAAGACATTAACTAAGGGGTGAAAAGGTATAGACAAATGAGTTTATATGGCTAAGAGAATTCAAAGTGTGTCAGGAGGTCATTCCCGAGGTTATACTTATGCATGTGTCAACAGGATCTCTTTCTCTGCCAAAGTAAATACTACTTCGAATAGTGGGGCTCCTGAAGGCCCTGAAGACATCGAGACACTATAGTCAGGACAGGTAGCTCAGGAATTTTATGCTTTTCCAGAGGGACTTCTTTTGGAATTTATGCTTCCCAGGGTGACAGAGACAGACTCAGTTGTGGTTTCCCTAAACATGGCTCTTCTGACCCTTCTATTTGAAACTTTAATTTGTACTAGAGTTGATAGGTACATGTATAAGAGACTAAAATCTTTGGGCTGTCCATGTGCCAGCTGGACACCTACTCTCAAAAGAGTTGCAACACCTACTCTCCAGTAAATTGGACTCACCCAGGACAACTAACAAGGAGATGAAGATGGGCAACAATCATCCCATGAACCGAGAGTTTCTACAACTGCAAACAAGAGAGTCCAACATCTGCCCCTTGGGATTGAAGCCATCCCCCTCAATTGGAGGTGGAGTGGGCATCACCATCCTAGAACCCTCAGGACTGGGGGATGAACTATGGACTGAAGCAGACTTACTGGTATTCTACTATAGACTTGCTGTGATTCTAGCAATGGAGGAAATTATATCGTTGATGTGGATGCAGTGGATTCTGAGGGAATGGAGAGGGAAAAACAGGTGTAATATGGGGGCATTTTGGGGACTTGGGAATTGTCCTGAATGTCATTACAATGGTATATACAGGACATTACATATCTTACCAGAACCTACAAAATTGTGCAGGCAAGAGTGAAAAGTATAATGTAAACTTTACTCCATGCTTAGTGACAATGCTCCAAAATGTTTTCATCAGTTGTAATGAACGTAATCTACTATTGAAAGATGTTGTTAATGAGGGAAAATGTGGGAGATGTGAGGATCAGGGCATATGGGAATCCCCTTTATTCTTGTGTGGCATTTATGTAACCTAAGTATCTTTAAATATATATATATTTTAAAAAAAAATAAATATTAGAAGACGGTCACTCATTAGCTTTGCCTAGGCAATAATATCTGTGAAATTATGAGTTTACTTTGCTATTATAATTCTAGATCATAATCTAAGACAATTATAAAATTATTAAAATATATTTATTAATGTACCATATAAAATTATCTAGTAAACTGCTACAAGTATACTTTTTCAACTAAATGAAATAAACCACTAAAGGAGAGGTTTTATCTTAATTTTGAATGTTCTTCTTATATCTTTATATCTTTATTTCAATGAGTATACATCATTTAAAATTAATAAATTTTAATTTCAGGGTTGCATTTCTCTAACATTAATTTCTCAACTCTTCTCCATTCACTGTGTTTCAAAGACTGGTGCTTCCAAACTTTCAAGGAAGATATCATCCATATTTTGTATAAACTCTTCTTGGCTATACAAAATGAGGTCTACTCTGTAACTATTCCAGGGGTCAGAATAACCCTGTTTTTTAAAAGGTGTAAATGATATTTATGACTCACGATTTCATATACATTTAGATTTAAAAATTTCAACAACAATAGTATATTATTAATAACCACTTTAAAACATAACCTCTATTCTAATTTCTGCCTCTATGAATTTGCCTATCTTAGATATTTCATAAGCAAATACTCTTAACGGAGATTAATAGGTTGGCCAGTTTAAGATTATCTTGCTCCCAATAAAAGAAAGACTATGGTAGAAAGGAAGGAAGGCTCATGAATTCCTCAAAAAATACATCAGCACAGGATGTCTATGGGGATTTTGCATCAGATATATTTTTACACATATTTTTCTCATCCAACCCAGTTAAGAATGCTTTGAAGCCTTACAAATGTTCTACCCCTTACCGGGTAAAATAGCATTGTCTCAGTGAAGAAACACGAAGTCCACAATACAGAGATAAGTGACTGATATTAAATTTTGGAAGAATGTCAAATCTCTGTTATGCAGATTGTGAATATACTTGAAGATTTTTTTTTACCTATGCTTCTTCACCATAAGTGCCAGATTCTCACATATATAGACAGAATTCTATGGGCTGAGCTACTCACTTTTTGCATTGCAGTTATGCTATTATTTAATAGGGGCCTCTGCAGAGGTATGAGACGGTCATATCCTTTACCCATCCTGAAACATACTTCTCCCTCATTTCTTGTGATTAGTAAAATTTGTAACATGGATTACAAATCAGGATGAGCACTTCCCTTAATGCATTTAGTTATATTATGAGAAGGGAAAGGGAATACACAAGCCTAGATCTATGAAATGCATAAAGTGTGTTAGGTTCAATACTGAAATAAGAATATATACCCCTGAGATAATTCATCTAAAGCCTGACCCTCCCTGATCCTTTAATTGTGCCAATTTTAAACTTAATTTGACCCTAAATAGAAATATATGCAGAGATACTTGCAACCCTTGAACCTCACTTTCCCTATGGAAACACCTGCAAATTTAGTAAAAATATAGAAGGAATTCCAAAATTGTACTCTGATGATTTGGCCTAAGCCAAATCTTTTAATATTTTATTCAGACTTTATCATCAAATTACTATTTTAAATATCATTTTAGCAGGAACATCTGTCTTTCCACTCTTTAACAAATTGGGCCAAATCTGATATTGCCTGCATGCTTGCATAAACTTAGCTTCTCTGACCTTCCTTGGGACAATTCCAAAAAGATTTCTGCAAGACCTGCCAATGCATTTCCAGTGATTGAGTCTCACTTAGTTGCAGCAGTAGCTTATTCTCTATTGCACACTCTAGTTAGCTTTTCTCCCTTCCCTATTTCACAATCTCCATTCCCTCATTTATGATTCCTGGATTTACCTATCAATTAAACATCATATGTCCAATTCTTATAAAAGATTCTGCCCAAGAGGGAATTTAAAATCGGACAAACCCCATATCCTGCATGAAATTGGTTAAATGAGACCACAGATATCAATGACAAAAATAAAGCTTGGTAGATGCAAATAATAAGAAACAATGATAATATTATACCACATTACTGAGTAACTGGAAACTCTCATCAAAAACTATTATTATTTGAATCATAAGCCCTTACTCCACATCAGAAACCCTGACCTGCCCATCAAAACCTTAGCTAAGACCACATTCTAAATAAAGATTTCAAACAGTGCTTACTTACTACTTTCTCATTCAGTATTTTCAATGTTTAGATTTCCAGAATCAATATACAAATCATAAAAAATAGAAACAGATTCCTTGATTTCCACAAAGAGCATAACAATGGTGCTAAAAATATCAAGTTACTCCAGAAAACCTTGTTATATCTGAGTAAAATGTGCTACGTTTGGCAATGAAACTACTGTCCTTTCAATAATTAAAATTATTGAAATGATGAGTCAAAAATTATTACTGGAGCTCAGCTGATAATCATGAAGATGAGGGCCCCCGACTCACCAGAAATGAGGAATGTGTCACCGCTCCTTAAAGTGGTTGCTAATTTCACTAAAACCAGAAGAATTTATGAGTGTCTCTCCCCTTTGAGAAACAACCTTGGTAGCC
Source organism: Cabassous unicinctus (assembly GCA_029593785.1). Classification (NCBI taxonomy): domain Eukaryota; kingdom Metazoa; phylum Chordata; class Mammalia; order Cingulata; family Chlamyphoridae; genus Cabassous; species Cabassous unicinctus. The sequence goes on along the minus strand of JAQZBX010069586.1, from coordinate 6,816 downwards.
TGAGTACAATTTGTTATTATTCCCAAAGCACAGAAAAGTTTCCACTGATTCCTTGTTAATTATCCAGGGCACATTTGATTTCCCTATTAAGAAACAATCTTTCATATGCAAGATTCCTGTTTTCCTGTGTTATTTTGTATTACCTCTTCTCAAACACTTTGAGTTTAATCTCCCAACAATTGTTTCAAATTTTCAGAATTTTGCACAATGCATCCTTCAAGTTTTAAGTCTCTGGATGAAGGTAATTTTTTATTACATCCCATAGAGTAAAACAATTTTAAATATGTATGTTACTCTAATTTAATTCTTTCTTTCAATTTCATAACTAAATTTAGTTCATCTTACCTTAATTCCATATCCCACAATCATCATCAATCCTCATTAGCAATTCCACTTCAATTCCCCTTTGTACATGTACCTTTTCTAAGAAGGTTACAATATGTCCTTAAAGAGACATACATCTTCATAAGGTAAATATAATGCATGTTTTATTGAGCATGCATATGTTGTTACATAAATCTTTTTGATATCTGACATCTTAATTCAACTGGATTTTTGCTGCTTTCATCATATCCACCAATTCTTTACTGTTTTCACTTCTCCAATAATATTACTAGATGTTATCATAATGTTATGGTATTGTTAGACTCTTAACTACTCACATTTATTAAATTAATTTTTCTTTAGTAAGAAACACTCAGTTAGCTCCTAACTACCAAGTTCTATATTTTTCAACACTATGTACAACTTTGCATGTCTCTCTGTTGATCCATAATTAAATATTTCTTTTAAATATATCCAGGAGTGTATTCTTGATTCAGGACAAATAAAAAAATAAATTTCTAATGGATCCTTTCAAGATTACTTTTGTCAATGTACATTATACCATTATTGTACAAGAATTTCAAACTCCTGACATCTTATTTTAAGTATTTGCTACTTATACATAAGGAAAGGATCAAAATAAACAGTTCAATCAGATTTAATTTGATAGAGTGGAATTGTTCATAATTTACTTGATATGTTATTATATTTTTGATATTCAAATGCTGGCCTGAATTTGAAATACAATTAAGAACAATCCGTGTCAGCAAAGAAATTTAGAGATTTTAACAACAACAGATAAAAACAAAATATTCATATATCTTTGTTATTCAGTATTTTTCATAGTGATTAAATAGACAGTTTAGAATAAGGCTGATACAGTAACTGTTGAAGAGACACAAAACTGACAAACTTTCTGTAGCAGAAGCAGACTGACTGATCATCAAAACTTTTATCTCTGTCTAATGGACAAATACTAGACTATTTCTCATTCTCCCTTGTAGGAAGCTATGGCAAAGTGGCTGAAGATCTGACCTAATTCTTGTGTGGTATCCCAGTATCCAACTCACTGCCAGCCATTATTTCCATTACTGTGTTTTTGTACTGAATGGCTTTTTACCATGGCTTTCTAGTTTAGAATTTCTATTTTCCAGTTGATGAACACTAAAATGTTGATGAAATATAGAAAAAGCATGAAGGAAGAACAAAGAAAGAGAAAAGTGATTACAGTGGAAGAGAAGATACCAACACAAAAAAAGAATTTTGTATACACCATAATGATTTCTTTTTGTCATCAAGAGGCAATATTTTAAGCATATGTACATGAACATGAAAGTTTCTAACATATATTTCTTAAAATATTCTAAATAACATGATATAATCTCAAGAGTCCATGTCTAAATCAATACATTTATATGATTGAGCACACTTTAAGAACTATTAACATGCAGTCATATATTCTATTAGATCTTTGAGCCATATTTTGGAAGCGGCTATTTTCTTAAATTATTAGAAACCTCTTCACACCACTGAAACTCAAACTGCTTTTGTGTTTAGAATTGCTTCTAAAGAAGTAGGACTTTTGATATTTACACTTTAATTAACCCAATTTCAGGTTCATTTTGTGAAATAGGATAATATTTAATATCACAACTACTGTGTCAACAAATCTGTTCCTACACAGTTTTTTATTGTTTGTAAAAACACTTTGATAAGGAGTAAAGATATAAAACCAATCTAAGACAGCAGTTTTGAATAGAAGGTGGTAATTTGGGTTATAACTTTTGGAAATACCTTTAGCTACATAGAGTAAAAACTCTAATTGAGAAAAGGAAAACAACGTTTTATAGCTCTTGACGGAGATGTAGGAAGAAAATGAAGCATTGGAAAGGAGAAGAGTAGAAAGAGAAAGAATCCATTGAAATGGTATAAGATTAGGGGAATAGAGAAGGGAAGGTTAAGTGGGGGATTCTTTCATGGTAGAGTGGTTACATTACTCTTAGTATAAGGATGCCTGATATTATGTCATAAACGACTTTCTCAGAATCGTATGGCAGTACAGACATCTGGTGTTGGAATCTGTGAAATTCCAGAGAATGATATGCTAATTAAGCTAAATGTTGCTAGACCTTAAGGGACAAGAATTCCCTATTTGGAAGGATAACATTTCTTGATTTGGCTTCTGAAATTTTAAAATGCAGTCATGGTAATAGCTATGTGCATCTTTAAAGTTGTTGATGCAATATAAAACCTTTAGCCCCAGAAAGTTCAGGCATACCTCATTATATTTTGCTCCACAAATATTGCATGTTTTTCTTCATAAAATGAACGTATGGCACTCTTCCTTGAGTAAGTCTCTTGTCACTTTTCTAACAGCATGTACTCACTCGTGTCTCTATGTCACACTTTAATTAATGTATACACAATGGTTTTTCTTTTTAGATCTGATGCTATTGCACACTTGATAGACCACAATAGTGTTAATATATCTTTCATATGCACTAGGAAACCAAAAAATTCATTTTATTGCTATATTCCGTTTATTGCAGTGGTCTGGAACTCAGACTGTGTTATCTCCAAGTTATGCCTATAAAATATTGTGTTATAAAATCACATTCTTTCAAAACAAAATGAATCATTAGGGAAAATGGCATGGAATTTCAATCATTTAGATTTGGGTTTAAATTTACAAAATGGCCCTTACTGTACTTCTGAATTTTGGAAAATAGTGCCGTTTCTAAATCTTAAATTCTTGAAGTGTACAATGTGTGCCCCACACAATATTTACACACTTGCAGTATGTTCTGTCTTGGGCATTGCTAAATTATATACTTGGGTCAAAGCTGCTTCTATTGCATCTACAAAATGAGGAACCTCTGTGATTGCTGTTTTAGGGCTTTTCTAATTTTCATAGGTATGCACAGACAGTTCTTTCTTCATGAATTCTTTGCCTATCTTATTCCTCTAACCACTACCAGGGCTTTGCTATCATTGTTTAGACAAGATGCCATAGAAATTTCTCGAAATCCAGATATATACATCTTGGATTTTCAAGGGAAATAATGTCCAAAGGGGTTATCTTTGACCAAGAGTAGATCACATTTGGCAGATAAATTCTTTTTTGCTGTCTTATTTCATTGGAAACTAGTCCTGTGCTGATGATGTGCGTGGTTGGTTTATTAAATTGGTTCATCACCTGTGAATGAAAGTGTAAGAAGAAATATGTGAGTGTATAGAATCTTTGAACCAAATCCCTTTTTGTTCATGGTTCATTTAAAGAGGATTCCATATACAGGTTGATTAGAACAAATATAGCTTAGTAATGATGAATGACAACATAATATGTAAAGTTCTGTGCATTTACTTGAACACTAATAAATGAGAGAAGTACGAGACTTCGAATGGGTCATTTCCAAAAATATGCCAATATAGAAGAGGTGGGCAGAATAATGCCCACCATCCCAAAAATGTCCAAGCCTTAATTCCCTGAATTTGTGGCTCTCTACCTTTCATGGAAAATGGACATTGCTTTTGGAATTAAATAAGGATATTTAGATGGGGCTATAATTCTGGATTATATGGGTATGCTCAATGTAATCACAAAGGATTTTGTGGAGGAAAGAATAAGCCCTGATTTCATAGGCAAAGAACAAAAGGTGATGAAAGAAGCAGAGGTTGGAATGAAATGTTTGCTGGCTTGAAGGGGTCCACAAGCCAAGGAATAAGAACAGTCTGTAGAAGCTGGAAAAGGCAAGGAAAGAGGTTCTCTTATAGAGCTTGCAGAAGGACTGCAGCCTGCTGACACCTTGTTTGTTAGTTCAGCAAATCTATTTTAGATTTGGGACCTCGAGATTTGTTATATAATTAATTTTTATTGCTTTAATCCACTAAATTTGTGGTTACTAGTTTCAGCAGCAATAAGGAATTAACACATGAGACTGAATAATTAATTTTAGAAAACACATAGGAGTAAACCAAATTAAAAAGAAGAAAATGCTACAGTTGTTATTCTTGAAATTAAGTCACTTAACAAAATATATGATTACTAATTATTAATATTGCAAGGTAAGTTTAGCACTGTTGCTCCAATTGTTTTTACCAAGCCAGAGCAAAAGAAAATAATTTTATTACTCAAAAATACACTTTTCTATTTGTAAGTGTATTGGCAGGTGAAGCCAAAAATGATTGATTTCTAATAAATTGAAATCAATCAACATAAAATCCTTAATAGTTAATGCAGTCAAATTTTTACCGACTTTGTATCTTGACACCAGCAATATCCATGGTCTTTTTTGCCTTTTCTGCTTTCAGCTTTTCTGTTTAATCTTGACCAAAGTTAGAAAGTCACTTACTGACTTAAGACTCACAATTCTGAGTTTTGGTTTATTTCTCACCTGACCAGAAATATTGTAAATTAGTTTATTACCAGACTCCATTGTCACTTGGCATATCATACATAGTCTTCCTCAGTCCATCCCACGTTGGAAGCATTTTCCATGTATATAAATGTTTCACATGACTGTCAGGCATTTAAGAAATGGTGCCACTTTAAATAAAATTACTTCTCCCTTTATTAAAAAAAATTCAGTCTTGAGCACACTAAATAAACATGCCAGAAAAAGTATATTTGCATTTATGCTTTATAAAAAAGGCAATTCTAAAAAATAGTCTCTAGCATAAGAATATAGTATGGGATAAATTTAATTTTTTGCCATGTTTGGATGACCATAACATTTTCTTTGACCCGAATAAGAATGTCAAAAGCTAGAATCCTTTTATGTTTTTTCTCAGAATGTTCTACCACACATCTTATTACCACGTGTTTTGAAGCACTCTTGTTTAAAGTTTTTGTTTTCCCCTAAAGTTTTATTTTTTCTGTGACATAAATTGACCTTAAAGTGAAAGACAAAATGAGCCCACAATAGATTGTGAAATCAATGTGGAAAAGGCTATTAAAATTTTTTTTTTAATAAAATCTTTAATCATTGAACAAAAATTGAGAATGGCAAAGAGGATGATATTGCTATCTCCTCATTGTTTAGGAATTACTCACTTTGTTAAGTTGCATTTATTATTTTCAAATTATTACTTTTTACATATGTCTGTTTAATTTCATAATTCAGACATTTTTATATCTAGGGCAATTTGTTTTGTATTTTGGGTTGGAATAAAATGCTTTAAGATTTTACCCATTAAAATTAAATTAATGAAAATGTAACCATTTATTATCTCTGCATTCAATAGAAGGATTTACAAGGTTAAATTTAATCCCTTAAATGAAATGCAGTTGAATTTGTAAATTTGCATTAGTGTGAAAGAGTGGCATGGATTATTTAAGATTCTCTTCAGTGACATTCTTGCCCTATGTCTTAATTAGAGGACTCAGCATTGGTATCCCTAAGGTGTAAAAGACCCCAGCTACTTTATCAGTATCTAATGAAGGATTGGTCTTTGGTTGCAAATACATGAAAAAAAAAATGGTACCCTAGAATAGAACAAAAACAATCATATAAGAAGCATAGGTAGAAGAGGATTTTGCCCCTCTTCTGAGGAATTTACCCTCAAAATGGCAAAGACAATGTGGAAGTATGAAATAAGAACAATGATCATGGAGAAAAAATAATTAATCCCCAAAAAGGTTAAATATTGCTGTTTTTGGAAGGTAGGTATTAGAAAAAGGTAATGCTATCAGGGGAATATTATGTCAATAAAAATGTTTAATTACACTAGATGATCAGTATGGCAAAGAGACACATAAGAGGAAACACTCAGTGTGGCCTGTACAGGTACACGAGGAAGGCTAACATAAGGCAGATCTGCCAGGACACCACCACCATGTGAAGAAGGGGTTGCAATAGCCACTTAGTGGTCATAGGCCCTTGCAGCCAGAATAAAAAGTGAGAATCCACCTGTTAGGCTGCAAACCATAAATAAGAGATATTTTTCTACTTAACCAAGAAGTTGACCAGCATTTTATGGTCAATGATGATAGAATTGCCAAGGTTGGTGATAACCAAGTATCAGAGGATAAAGTACATGGGGTCTTGAAGTGGACAGTGTACCCTGGTGAGGGAGAACCTGACCAAATTCCCAGCTATGGCCAAAGAACAGGTCATCAGCAAGACAAAGAAAAGAGGAATCTGGAGCTATGGATGTTTTAAGACTCTCATGAGGATGAATACAGTCACCCTGGTGAGATTATCTGCTGCCATTTATTTTGTTTCTTTCATTTTTTACTTGGGAAAACAGAGAGAAAAATTGATGATAAAATTATGTTTGCTGATAGAGAGTTGCTCTTTGTTAAATATTTCATTTAAAAAATCAGTTAATATTTTTCATAAACACTAAAATGTTTCAGATCTTAATTGTTTTTCTTTCCACCTTTTCCCAAATTGCAGAAATCCAAATTCACTAGAATCCCACTGAGATTCTTAAAATTGTTTGACAAAGCTATGAATTTATTTATTACCTGCTAGATGTGTTTTTAATATT
>JAQZBX010069585.1:0-15552 GCA_029593785.1 Cabassous unicinctus | reverse complement strand
CTTTCCTCCCTCCCTCCCTTCCTTCCTTCCCTCCTACCGTCCTACCTTCCTTCCTTGCTTATTTTAGTAAATTGTCTAGACTTAACTCTAGAATATTTCTCCCCCATAGTTTGCAGTTGCTGTTGGCTCTACTCAGTACTTTACATTTATTTTTCATTCCACTTCCCTAGGGATCAAAGTTGCATCTGTGCAGTTTCATGGCCAAAGTTGCATTTAAACAACTTGAACCCTTAGGCTTCAACCCTCTGCCAGTTTAGCTCTGTGTGGCCTACAAATACATTCAAAGTTCCATCTAGTTCGCAAGTATCCCTTGGCTTTTATGTTTCACTGGTGCTTCTTCAGTAATCTCTACCCATAAAAACTTTGGAAATCTGTGACAAATAGAAAGATTATAATTGCCCATTTATAGCTCTTTAATTTCCCTTTTATCTCCGTTAAGTTTCTAGCTGGACTTCTGAATATGCTGAATCAGGACCACACTTTTAGACTAGCAACAGTATGGGTTTTCCACATCTTTATAGGCCACTTTTTGCAAGCAGTGTTGTATAATTTTGCCTCATTTACTCTTTCAGCACTGAATTGAGTCTGCCACTGCTGGCAGAAAAACTGCTGGATTGCCCCACCAGCCTCAAGCTGGTACATCTGAAGTTCTCAATGTCAAGAGAGACTTAGCTGCCAGATGTCAGGATAGCCAATAAAGACAAACCAAAATGAAAGTAACAGTTAATTCTTTAATCACTTACTGTGATAGTATAAGCAAGATGTTAAACTGGAGAAAATGCTGAGTCCCCCTCTATTCCATATTTCCCCATGGAATGGTGCTGCTGGGCAAGGGTCAAATGGATCAGCACAGATGTAGAAGTCATATTACTGTTGAGTGAGCCCCTAACCAAAGAATCCTTCCACTTTATGGACCCAAGGGCTGTGGGGACAGAAATGGGGGAAGGTCTAGGAATGAAAAATATTGAGTCAGAATGGAGAAAAGTCTGTTATTTTTATTTGGTTGTGGGGAAGGGAGGAGTGTGGGGCAGGTGGCAGCTTTCCCCTGTGAGGCCCACCAGAAAACATACAAACAAACAAAAATCTTTTGTAATTGTCTATGGTTAGGCCTGAAAAAGCACATATAGGATTTCAGCCAGGAGTTGGACTCTTTACTCATTTGGGTTTAGCTGTCCCAAGCAAGAAGGCCATGAATGTCTGCTTTTCTTTCCCAAAATTCTTGTTGTTCCTCAAGAATAAACAACTCTCAATTTATTACCCACCTTTGGTTGATTTTTATTCCCTAAAATGGTTATTTTGGAAAATTTTATTCAGTCTTATACCTATTTTCTATATAGAAGAATTACCTGAACTCTTCAAGTCACCATTGCCAGAAGTTATTTCCAAGTATATGGTTTTCATAGACACTTTTTCCTAGTGTGTCGTAGGATAAAATTAAATAAATATTATTTTGTGCAGTTTCTAAATCCTTTACCTATTTAAATACAAATATGTACATATTAAGTGAGTATGGTCACAGCACTCATAGTTGAAGGAATTATGATCTCAAAACTATAATTATGCAATCATCATTAATCTTTTCTATAGAAATAAATTATAAATTAAGACTTTGATATAAAAATGTGTATTTTTCTGTCTTATGGATGCAAAGTACAGTATATTTCTCCACCCATTGAGTAAGGTGTAGGCATGTGACTGGTTTTCACTAGTGGAATGGGAACGGATGTCTCCACAATGAATGGATAACCATCAACTGCTTCTGAAATTTCTCTTTTCCTTTTGTCAAGAAAATAGCAGAGGAAAGATGCTTCTTCAGACTGGGTTGCTGAATAAAAGATATGTATACATTACCATAGTATAACATAAGCTAGAAATTAATCTTCATTTACCATGAATTGTGTTATAAATCACTGAGATTTACAGTATTTCCATTTATATCTCTTTGACAAGAATTTAGTCAAATGGCCACTTCTAACTTTAAGGAGTATTGGCAAAACGATTATTTTACCATGGCACATCTCTGACTCCAGGAATATGGAAGAAGGGGAAAATGAGGACTGGATCACAATTATCAATCTCTTCCATACTATTATAGTGTCAAAGGTCTTATGCATTTATGTATTCATATATTTTTCAACAAATATGCATTGTGTTTTCTATATACTTGATATATTTCAACTTTATAAAATGTAAAAAAAAAATTATTGCCTTGATTTTGCTCACTTTGCCTGCAGACTAATGCAGATGTCCTCACAGCTTAATACTAACCCTTATTCCTCTTTCCTTTTTCCTTTTCATTGAAGCTATATACATTTTCATCACCTTTTTTCTTTATACTAATTTTATATTAGGATAATTTTATAGTAACATATAATAAAACATATTTTCTAAAGTCTTTTAATAAAATTTCTGATTTAATCACATCCTAGATTTTTATTCAGTAGTTAAATCATCACACTGTTCATTTTTTAAAAATTTGTCTGGTATGTTTTTCTCTAAAAATAACAAAACCAAGTAGTCAGAAAGTGGCTTGAGGTGCCTTAATAGAGACTAAATAACACAAAAATATAATCAGTATTTTCCTAATATTTGGTTGTTTGAACATTCAGCTGGTAACAATGCCATAATAAATGGCATAAAAATATAAAATGATCAGGATTTGGAGGAAGGAAAAATATATAATTTTTCTAAGGATACTTATTCTTCATTTTCCTTTCTCCTTGTCCCATTAGCATAAAAATCAAATCACCTATGAAAGTCAAAATTTAATTATGTTATGAGCAAAATAGTCTTAACTTTGCTTATATTAGCTGAGTAGGGACACTACATATTGTATAGGATTAAATATATGGAAATCCTCAAATATGTAAAGAATTGATATACTGTTATTTATCTCCACTAAGCAGATAACAATCCCAGAGACAAAATTCTTTTTCAGAAGGAAAGTGTTTTATCAAATGTTAGCAGCAGCTGGTTTGACAGATTGCCTCTGTTTGGCCGCAGCTTAAATTTTGTTGAACACTTCAGCATGTAGCGGGTATGCTATTTAGGCTAGACATGACATTTCCAGTACTCTTTAAAGGTCAGAATGACAGCTATATGGGGTATAATCTCACTGGAAATATTTACGCAATGATCAACACTCATGTATTTTTCAAACACTGCTGTATTTTAAGTGATTTTTAAGAATTTGGTTTTAGGAAAATCAGGTTAAAGTCCTGGCTATTCTGACTCCTGGATATAACACATAACATTTTGGTGAAATGAGATAAAATTAATGTCTACCCCATAGGGTTGGTGTAAGGACTAAATAGATGAAAATTCTTTGCAATTTGAAAGTGCCTTAGGAACAGTGGTTATTTTCATTATAGTTGTATAACTTATTTATTATATTTAATGAGCACACATATCAATTTCATAAGAACCAAAATAGGTAATAAGCGGGTGGGTAGGTAGGGGGAGGGGAGAGAAAGAGAGAGAGAGAGAGAGAGAGAGAGATGCGTAATAGGAGAATCCACATCTAACAGATATCTGGCTTTCTGCATGACAGTTCTGCTGTCCTTCATAACTAACCATTAAACAGCGATACACTATTATTATTGAAGCACTATTGTACACACTAATTTATCTAGGTCTTTAACAAAAGAGTTAGGGTTTAACATATATATATATATATCTTACATCATATAACTTCATAAATGCCCAACTGGAGTGGCAGTTGGAATTAAGTGTTGACTTTGCCTTGGCTCAATCTTCTGCTTCCCTGTCTCTTGTTTTTTTTTCTGCTAGTTCCAGGACTTCTGCTGCTTTTGCCAACTTTCTGATGCCCTTTTTACAAAGAGCATTTAAGTTCTCCAGGTTGCTTAAAAAAAAACAAAAACACATACATGGTATTAACAATTTTTAAAGCATGAGACTTTCCGTAATCACGTATGAGGGTCCAGCTTCCTAAGCAGCGAATGGTTTTAAATATTTATATTACTAGTTAAATATGCTACTACCTAAATGAAAACCTTGCTTCTGTGGGGGGAAAAACACACACACACACAAACTAGTTAGTAGTTAACCTGCTCTATACAACCACTCTAACTCTATGGATATTTAATATTTGCTGATGTGTACTTTATGATTAAAAAAAAAATTAGGATTACTTAAATAGTAAATCTGTACCTTGAAAGAGTTTTCTGACAATATGTAGGGTCTAAACTGTCATTAATTAAAGAAGATTGGGTGTTTCCATTGATGTAACTGGAAACATTGTTTCTCAAAACTTTCTGGGACTCTCCATATAGTAACAAAACTGTGTCCATCTCTAATCACTTTAGATCAGGGGTTCTTAAACTTTTTTCATTCCATGAACCCCTTTGCCAGTCAGGTGAAAACCATGGACCCCTTCTCAGAATGTAGCGGCAGATAGTTTTATGACACTCAACTAGCGTTGGGTCTAACAACTACTGTTAGTTCAAAGTATTGATGAGTGTAAGTGATTTTTTGAGATATGCAGCAACCATAATGGGATATGAAATAAATACAACTATAATTTATTGCATACATTCATAACTGAAGGAAATGCTAGACTTCAGTTAGAGGTCAGAGAAAATAAAGATCTTAAGTAGATTTTTTTTCAATTCAAGCTCACAGATACCCTGAAATCTTTCCACAGACCCCTGCTTAAAAATCCCTGCTTTAGATGAACTATTGTGTTTATTTTAGAATTTATTTTATACTATCATATAAGGTTGTTTATCTCCTTTATCTCTCTCGTCTTTCAAGGGTGAATATGAAGAATTCTTACTTTTCTCTTAAGCAAACTGACTATAATTGATTCATTGTCCTTTCATGAAACTTAAAATTTTATTAATTCAATCGAAGAAATTTATGAACTTGGATATCCAAGGGACTGTCGAAGAAGGGCAATTACATTTAAAAGTGTTTGACTTCTGCCTATAAGGTATACTTTTTAGAAAAAAATTTTTTTCACTTAAGATGCATCTTTATTTTCTAAGTAGCTTTTGTTGTTTGTTAAAACATCCAAATACATTATGGTCAGTGTTCTTTTTTTAATTTCATTTTAGTAAGTTTCTACGGGTTTAAATTCACATTCTTAGAACTTTATGCTTTTGAACTTAAATTGAGTATGTCAACTAGATAAATAGTGATAAATATTTATATTCCAAGAAGATTGGAAATATCTGAAAGGAGCATTCTTATTTAGTAGACAAATATGTTTTTAAAATACATTTCCAGAATTCAAACAATACATAAATCTGGCAAATATTTGTTTACCTGAAACTGGAACGGTTCTAAAGATTTTTTTGAATATAATATTCTGTTGTTCATGTCCATCATGAGAGAAGATTTGACATCCATATAAATAAACCTCAGAGAATCTCTAGGTTATATGACATAAAGTTACACCAAGATATTTGTGCTATTTTCCCCCAATAATCCACTCTCCACCTGGTAAGAATATTATACAAACTCTTTGCCAGGTCTCCTTATAGGTGGAATATATTCTCTCTTCCCATTTTCAGGCAGAGTTATGTAATTTGCATTGTCCAAAGGAATGTGAGCCTACATGATGCAAACCACGAACGAAAAGAACCTTAACACCCACTTACGTGGTTCAGTTCCTCTTCCTGTGCCTGTCTTCTTCTAGAACAGCTTGCTCCATTTCAGAGGTATCCCTGGGTTGCGGAGGAAGATAACTTGAGCAGAGTTGAGCCAAATAGAGCTGAGCTGAGCAAATCGGAACAGCAGGTGACCCGCAGACTTGGGACTTGTTGAAAGTCACTGAGATTCAGGGATTATTTTCTTGCCACAGCAAAAGCTAATATAGTTTTTCTAAAGGTGTATTACAAAGCGAAAATAATGGAAACATATACATAACAATACTTGTGCCTATTTATTGACTTATCTTCCCACAAATATTTATTGTTTATTTATTCACCAAATATTTATCATTCCCATGAGCAAAGCATTGCCAGTTGCCTCTGGGAATAAAATATTGAATACAGAAAAATTCAAATACATTTCCCTCCTTAAGAAATTTACTGTCTTATCAGAGCAATGTATATTAATCTTTGAAAATTATTTTTTCTAAAATATTTCAATACCTGATACAATATCAGTAGGTATATTAAAATTTAAAACTAATCCCTCACCCCAACCTTTGATGAGTATGTTGAAAACTACATTTCCAGATGATATATGTTCACCATTAATGAAGTAAATGAAAAGACATGGTAAATATTGAATCTCTGTCAACTTTTCACCTATGTGACTCTATTTTCCCCACAGGTAGGGGTATTTTTCTCCCTCCTGAAGAGTGTGTTCTGCAACATTCCTTAGAATCATCCTGACCACTGAAAGGAAGAATTTAAAGAATTCTAGTGCAATATTTTAGAATTCAACCTGAATTACCCTAGGACTTCATTTTGTGCTCCATACTTTATATCTGCATATCATCCCTCTTTTCAAGGCTGGGACCTCACTTGTGTAGAGATTCTCAGATCTCTAAATTGGATATGCATTCAATGTAGCTTCCTCCCTTCTTTGTTTAAAATAAAATTCTATTTCTCACCCATGTTTTTCCAGGCTGCAAGGAAAACTTAATTTCTTCTTCCTGAATTGGATATTAATCATTTTTAAGATGCTGAGAGACTGGTGGTAAGAAATCTAATGACTGAGTCATCTGTCAACACAGGCTTTGGTGAGACATGCTTGAACGAATTTTCTGTAGGTGGCCTTAGCCCCTTCATGTCTGGCAATTCCCTATGGTGCATATGTGGCTTTAATCCTTGAGGGAGGGAAGAGGTGGTGGCACATGCTTCAGAAATATCTGTTCTTGGGGTACAAGGATCTTTTTAAGGTTATGAACCTATCTCTTGAATTTATAATGCATCACATCCAACCTCACAATGAAAAATATCAGGACAAAAAACAAGTTCCCAACTTTTCTTTAAGCCATTGGAGTACTGAGGTCACAGGTCAATTGAGTGGCAGGGAAGCATGAGATCACGAGATTGACATATCTGGGCAAGACACAGCCAGACACCATTAATGTGAGTTCAGCTAGGGTCATTGGTAGATTGGTGAAGGTTGGCCAAGTACAAGGGTGAAGACCCTGGGGACCGCAAATGTAGTAGAGAATCTCTACCATCTTTCAGGCTTTTTCTTTCCCTGGAAAAGATTGAGAGAATGCAGAAAAAGTGCTCCTGTGGTGCAGAACTAGGGAAGGCATAGAAAAGCAGCTTTAGAGGGGCAATTAAAATAAAATTACTGGGAGCATTCTCTTAGATTCTCTATGCAACAAAAACCTTCAAGTGTGAGGGGAGAGGCAACAAACTCATTGCAGCTAGCAGAAAAGAACAAAAGAAAACAATCAAATCCTGGGAGAGGGGCAGGAATATGTACTGATTTCAGAAACCGTGCAAGTTAGAAAACAATGGAACAATATCTTTAAAGTACTAAAGGAAAAAAGTCAACTCTAAATTATAAACTAGAGAAAATATCTTTTAAAAATGAAAGATAAATGAAAAGACTTTTTTTTTTTTTAACAGACAAAGGAAACTTTTGTAGGAAACGTTACAGCAAATTTTTCAGGAAGAAAGCATATGATACTGGACAGAATCTTGTATCTACACAAAGAAAGGAGGAACACTGGAAATGGGATAAGTGAAGGTGAAATAAAATTTTATTTTAAAAAATTTTAATTGCTCTGAAAGATAACTGATGATCTTTAAGCAAAAACATTAGCAATGTGTTGTGTGTTTATAGCATATGTAAAAATAACATGTATGGCAACAATAGGACAAAGGATGAGAAGGAGGCATTTAGGAATATGCTGTGGTAGGAACTTACACTATATGTAAGTCAATATAAGCTTATTTACAATGGAAGAAATTACCACCTTAATGTGGAGCCAGTGGCCACTGAACGCTTTGGGGGCAGAGAGAGGGAAAAGCAGTTGTAATACAGGGGCTCTTTTGGGACTTGGGAATTGTCCTGAGTGACATTGCAATGACAGTTATAGGCCATTTTATATCAGCATATAACATGCAGAACTGTGTGGGAGAGAGTGTGGTCTACAATGTGAACTATGGTCCATGATCAGTGGCAAAGCCCCAGGATGTGTATAACCATTGCAGGTGATGTGCCACACTAATGAAAGATGTTTATATGGGAGGTTGTGGGAGGTGTGGGAGGTGGGGCATATGGGAATCCCTATAATTTTTGTGTAACATTTATATAATCTAAGTATCTTTTTAAATATTAAAAAAAAATATATTAAAAAATATCTATATAAGTTTATTTAAAAGTAGAGGCTAATAATTAAATATGTATACTTTAAATCCCAAAGCAACCACCAATGACAATAAACTTTAGTGTATAAAAAGAGCTGTACATAGTAAGTAATGGAGGAAACAATCAAATCATTTTAAAAAAGCTCAATTAAAACCAGATGAGGAAGACTAATTCACCATAAATCGTATGGTTTTTCCAGTCTGATTGTTGAGAATTCCAGGCACTGTTCCATAATGCTTTCAAATTCTCTTTCTTTCATACAGAGATCCTTTCCTCATATGCTAATTAACTCTGCTGAATTCCTCAGGGATGCCCTTTGCATATCTCTGGCATCTCTTCCTTTGTGCTGTTCTCTCCACTCCAGTACCTTGTCTTAACATGTCTTCTCAGAATTCTTAACACTATTTCCTCAGTTCATGAAGTTCCTCTCCTTCCCAGCAGAAGGCAAACTCTCCCAAGACAGTGAACTGGGGCAGTCTTAGTGCTCGCAATTTGTTTTTCTCTCTCAGGAACCATGAGCTTTTGTTGCCTAATATCCAGTGTCTTGAAATCT
Source organism: Cabassous unicinctus (assembly GCA_029593785.1). NCBI lineage: Eukaryota > Metazoa > Chordata > Mammalia > Cingulata > Chlamyphoridae > Cabassous > Cabassous unicinctus. Next base: position 6,692 of record JAQZBX010069585.1, on the reverse strand, counting down.
GTGATTTCATATACTATTTTTAAAAAATTTTTTGGTTATTTTCAGGCAGGAATGCATGTCTATATATACTAACAACAGATAGTCAGAAATTAAAATAAAAAATCAAAGGGAAAACATGAAAAAATCAATATGTAAGTGAATTGTGCAATAAAAAAAATACAAAACATTGCTGAAAGAATTGCAGATTACTTTGTACATCAATCATAAGACTCAAAATGATCTAGAGATTAATACAATCCCAACCAAATTCCCAGCAGCCTTTTTCTAAAAATTGACAACATGGTTCTAAAATTCACTTGAAATTGTAAAGAACCTAAAAAAGACTTTTTTTTCTTAAAAAAAAGAATGAAGTTGAAGGGGAAGCACTACCTAATTTAAAGATTTATTATAAAACTATAGTATTTGAAACACTGTTTAAAGATAGACAAATAGATCAATGGAGCTGAATAGAGGATTGAGAAATAGACCCACACATGTATGTACAACTTATTTTTTGACAAAGTTACAAAGGCAGTGCAGTGGAGAATGGATAGTCTTTTCAACAGATATTTTGGGGAAAATTGTATATTCATATGTGAAAAAGATGGACTTTGATCTATACCTTACCTCATATATAAAAATTAAGTGAAAATGGATTGTGGACTGAAATGCAAAACCTAAAAGTCTAAAACGTCTAAAAGAAAACACAAGAAAAAATCTGCATGATCCTGGGTTTCAAAAAGATATCCTAGATACAACACCAAAAGCAGAATCTATAAATGAAAAATTGATAGAGTTCACCAAAATAAAAAAAAGTCTGCTCTTCATTTCAAAAGACAGTGTTAAAAGATAGTCAAGCCACAATTGGGACAAAATATTTTGCAAAGCATATATGTGATGAAGAGCTTGTATTCAGATTATATGAAAAACTGCAAACTCAGTAATAAGGAAACAACCTGTTTTAGTTTGCTAAGCTGCTCAAAGCAGATACCATAAAATGGGTTGGCTTTTAAAATGGTAATTTATTAGCTTACATGCTTACAGTTTTGAGCCTGAGAAAAATGTCCAAATCAAGGCATCATCAAGGCAATGTCTTCTTCCTGAAGACTGCGCCAAGGCTCATGGTGTCATCTGCTTCTCTCCCCCTTCTCTTCTGGTTTCCTTGCTTTTAGCTTCTTGCTTCCATGGCAAGCACGCGCTCTCTCTCTCTCTCTCCACGCCCCCGCCCCCCCGACCCCCATATTCATCCCATTTATAAAGGAATCCAATAAGAGGATTAAGACTCACTCTGGACTATGGCTTAACTGAAGTAACCTAATCAGAAAGCCCTACTTACAACTGGTTTACATCCACAGGAATAGATTAGCTGTAAGAACATGATTTTCTGGGGGTACATACAGTTTCAAAACATTGCACAACCCAATAAAAAATAGGCACAAAACTTGAACTGACACTTCACCAAAGAAGATTTATGTATGACAAATAAGTGAATGAAAAGGTGCTCAGTATCTCTTTAGCACAAATGATTAATGACTAATGACTAATCAATATTAGTCTTCAGGGAATTGCTAATTAAAACCACATTGAGATACCTCTAGACATACTAGAATCACCACAGTTAATTAGTCTGGCCACACTAAATGTTGGCAAGAATGTGGAGGAAATGGAATTCTTGTATACTGTTCTTGGGAATTTAAAATTGCACAGATACTTTGGAAATTATAAGTTTTTCAGTTTCCTAAAGAGTGAAGCATACCTCTATCATATGATCTAGCTACTCCACTCCTAACAATTTGAATTCAGTTAATAGTATTATAGGGATTTTAATTTCTTAGTTTTCATAACTATAGCATGGCTATGTAAAATACTAACATAAGGTGAAGCTGGGTGAAAGGTTTATGGGAGCTCTCTTTACTATCTTTGCTATCTTCTGTAAGTCTAAAATTATTTTAAAATAATAAAAAAAAAACTTGTAAAAATATTTAAAAACATCCCTTAGTCACATTTTTTTTTAGTTGGGAAACTCTTAGTCAAAAGAAAGACTTGGCATCATACTAAGGAATGACAGAGTCATGAGAGTCTCAGTGAATTGATCAGCTCAAGAAATAAGTCATATTCTCCTAGACAATGTAGCTAACATGCAGTTACAATGTCTAGCAAAATACACAAACTTAACTGAAACTCAGACTTCATTTTGTTCAATTATTATAACTAGACTACTTATTGATAAAAATATTAAGAAATATTGAGTCAATATTAATCTTATTTGGAAATTTCTGGGTATTTTGATTTTATTTGTTCCCTTTTTCTCTTTATCAACTATACCACAAATTACAGTTCAAAAATGAAACATATTTATATTTTAACTACACACAATAATGTGTGATGTTTCTAAGAAGAATGTGGTATGTGTCCATGGGTGAGTAGGTATGCGTGTTTATGTTTATTTTACTGAGGTAGTGCTAGTAATGATAACTATCCCATAATGAGTCTTTACTGGTCACCAAATTTAATGTCCTCTCATTCTAGGTCAGATAGACACATCTTCCAAATCTACATGGAAATCTATGAGCCTGTTTATAGTATAAGATTGCCATAACTAGCTATTTAGGATTCACCTCCTCTAGTCTTCAAGCAAATATTACGGTAAGCGAAATACTCTGGGAAAGAATTAATTTCTTTCATTGATTCTCATTTAAATTTCTGAACACTAACATGGCTTAGTATTAGGGTAAAACCAATCTCATTTAATACTAGAAACATACTGGTTAAAGACATTAGTCACGTTCTGTTTTCTTTCATGGATAAATCTTTGGATGACTATTGAAGATAGCAAATGGTCCAAAGTTATCTAAAATTAAATGCCAAATAATTAATGTTCTTGTGACAAGCACACTAAGGAAATTCTATGTGTAATATTCTTAAAATCCACACATAGACATAGATTGTGATTTGACCTTACATAAATAAATCTCCTTATAATTTATAACTACCAGAAACACGTATCAGGTTAGGAGCCACTAAACAAGATGATTTAAAAGGAAGAAGCTTTTAAGTGGCAATAACACTGAATTTGAAGGAAGAGAATTACTAACTTGTCACTTGACTCTGCACTTGAGGAGAGGCTCTAAATTGGCATTCTAGGAACACTGAGACGTAAGCCTAGACAACATGATTCACTGTAGGAGGACGCTTTCGTTAACGAAACATCCACAGTGTGCTCAGTGCTGTAGAGGACAATCTATGGCTAAGGTAAGTTCTATCCATCAGAGAAGGAAATATGCCTTAACATACATGAAAAGAGTATACAGCTTCCTCTGTTCTGCTTCAAGGCTCTTGCCTGTTACTTATTCCTGGAAGTCAGGGAATTTGCATTGACATCTTTGAAAGCCACACTTTGACTATTAGTTCTTTAGGATTAAGTGGGAGTAGACGGCACATGGATAAAAAATAGCCACTGACCGTTCCACTTGGATTTCTAAAAATCCGGCTTTGAGCTCTACTACCAACAGCATAACCCTCACTGCCCACTTTGCTATTCATCTCTGAAAAAAGCCTATTCAATGGTCAATTCTCAACTCCCTTTTTCTCCCCCTGCCTGGATCAGCTTGCAAGTAAACCTAGGGATTTGTAATCTGTAATAGGGAATTGCAGCTTGTAAATCAGCCCTCTGTATCTCTTCTCAGCCCCTTTCTCTCTACCTGGGACCCATAATCTGTTATTTTCTCCCATTTCTCTTCTCTCCATTCTTAATCACTTACTGGCTTAACTAAAAAAAAAAAAAAAAGGCCTCTTTGAGTTGCTATCTTTTGTATTCCCAAATAAATTTTCTTACTATACTAACAGCACTTTACTGCTTTGAATTGTTATCTGTTTACTCTTTTGCTCCCAAGTAAATTCCGAATTCCTTGGGCAAAGTGACATTTATTTGTTTTCTAGTAGCAATCAAAAGTAGAAAGTAAAAAGAAAATGAAAGAAAGGGCAAAGTGACAATTAGGAAATATAAGGATTTTAAAGAAGAAAACACAGAAAACTTCTGCTTGACAGTAATGGCACTTAAGTGTTTGGACTTAGTCAATGCTCTACTCCTTAGTGCCGTCACTTAAGGGGGGATAGAACACGGGAGATGCAACCTGATTTTACTGAATATTGTACTCACTGTAGTGCCTAGCAGACCATTTGCTGTCAGTAATTTGTATCCAAATCACTAATTCTGTGCAATTTTCTCAACCTTTAATTTTTATCACTGTAGAAATGGAGCCTTCAACCATTGACAGGAGAACTAGTTCGGTTCTATTCAAAGCTCTGCTAGGTACAACTGTGTGCAATTTCTCTCTCTGCTTTGATTTCTTTTTCTATAAAATAAAAGGTTTAGCATAAAGTATTACCCTTGCTCAATCTCAGCCACCAACAATTGCTGCTCTAAGTCTCTGTCTTTTTTATCAGAAATTCTATTTTTCTACTTAGGCTAAGAGAACACACAGGCTACGTAGAAGCATGATTCATAGAGAGAGCACTGAATACCAATGAGATTACGTGCACAGGTAGATTCAAGAAATCACTTCCTTATTCTCTTAGCAATACCCTTTCTTAAACTCTGCCTATAATGGAATGCCATTTTCTTGTCTTTAATCAGAGTAGAACTTAAAAATTTATGGGAGATACTTTTACAAAAATCTTTACCTCTGTGTATATGGGTGCTCTCTTACTTGGCATTTAAATGAAAATTGATAAGATTCTGTAGTGTTAAAAACCCCTGAGAGTTTTTTAGTTTTGCTCCCTAATTCTTCACATGCCAACTGCATCTATTTTTCTTCTCTCAGTGACATTTTCTTACATATGCAGTGATATAATAGTAGTAGTAGTTATTTAGTGTACTCAAGTCCAAGGTGAATTCATCATGAAAGTTAAAAATGGATAGGTTTATTGCTTACCTAGGATAGTAATATCACTGTTAAATAAATAATGCAATCTTCTTAACCTTGTTGAGAAACAATAAAAATTTCAAAAACCTTCAGGATAAAGTAAAAACCTAGGTTTGCTTTCCTTGTAACAATTCTGTTTTATCATTAAGTTGTTGGGACTTGGCATTCTTTTGTCTATCTGAAGTTGTGTAATAGAAAGAATCCATACTGAACTCTAGGTACTAAAGTTATGTAATGAGCTAGTGTTGATCTCACAAACTAAACTTAAAGTGTGGGGAATGAAAATGGAAAAGAAACAATAATGCACTATTATTTTAGTTGGTGAAACAGTAAGGTGGTATATGATGATTTCATCTCTTAACTGAATTGCAGATGGAATAGACATCCTCAAATAATAGCAGGTTTAATAGGTAATGCAAATATACTCCACCCACAATACATCTGAACCATCACCCATTGGGTGGAATTCATCACTTTGCTTTCGTTCTATGTTTAGTTATGTTTACGAATTACAAAACATCTACATTGCCATATTTCTCCTTGTAAATGCAAATATAAAAGTGTATGCAGGCCATATTAAGCTTCAGGCATTCAGGCCTTAATCTGAATTTGTTGAATGAGGATCATCTTTATTCTTAGCCTGAATGAGATCAGCTGTCATAAAAGAATGGAAGTTTTTATAGCAATGGGTAAATAATTGGGCTCAGCATGATATTGAAACAATTAACACATTCTACCATGCTCACCAGTCCTTTGTGAAGAGTGAAAAATGTATTATAATGGTGTAGTATTTATTTTAGATGGACTGTAAACAAAATAATTGCATCCAAGTGCTTGTTTTAATTACTAAATGACAGTAAATTAATCAGTCATTTGTTTCTCACTGATTACCTAGTAAGGAGATGATTTATGTCATACTTCTAATGCCAGGAAGGCTTCTGCCACCACAAACCAAATTTCTTGTTAATATTTCCCCTTCGTCAGTTAGCGTGTACTTCAGAAATAAAAGCTGATTTTAACATCCCCTTAGATTTAGCATTAAGAAGAAGCTATAAATGTGATATAACCCATAACACAGTCTGAAGTCAGTATATGTGGTTTTTATATTGTTTTTGTTTGGAGCTATCTGTGCAACTTCTCTCTTCCATTTGGGCAAGTAATTGTGATTTGGTTAAACCTCTGCAAGCAAAATGATGCTTTTTACTCACATATGAAAGGAAAAGAGGAAAATTTAAATGTCTTTATTTCTATGTATTTTGATTAAGAAATGAGGAAAACTTTTTTTCATCCACTATAAGGGTCATAGCATGTATTTATAATGTGTTTATTTCTAATTCATTGCAACTTTTTGGAAAATTATATACTTCTAACAAAGAAACACACATATATCTACTTATGCTTACATACTCTTTAAAAATAAATTTATTTTTTCTATATTGCATTGCTTTACCTGAATTGTCACCACCACCATCAACATCACAATCAGCACTGGACAGCATTTAATAATCAGTTCATAGATCATTTTAAATGAAAATGAGAGAATTATACAGAAATGTAGGGACACAATATTTTATCTCCATCAATTTAGACTTTTTGGAATGATACCAATATTTTATTGGTAATATAAAATTGTGATAAAAATAATTTAAAAAGAAAACTGAAGTTATAAGTGATATAATGATATTGTATGTAGCAGTTTGGCAATTTGATATAGTTATGAATTCCAGAAATAGATATTGGATTATGCTTGTAAACTGGTCTGTTCATCTGGGCATGATTAAGTTTTTT
>JAQZBX010069584.1:0-15556 GCA_029593785.1 Cabassous unicinctus | reverse complement strand
GGCTGCTTGGGTGTTTCTAGAAATTTGTCCATTTCATATAGGTTACCCAACTTGTTGGCATACAATTTTTCAAAGTATCCTCTTATGATAATGCTTATTTCTGTCCTCACCATTTCTTGATAAGCTGTTTGTGTGTGTTTGTTTCTGTTCTTTTAGATGGAAATATATTTGATTTTTAAATAGCTTATTTTATTTTGACTGGTAAAATATATTGTCCCGTTCAGATGTAATGATTGCTTTGGTAGTTTCATCTCAAAACTCTTCCTATTTTTTAGTTTTAAGAATTATGTTGGAAAATGATAGAATATCTTCATTGGAATGTTTTATTCATTATTCCCTTAAAAATTTGAAATGTGAAAACTGTTGAGTAAGGGATCAATACAAAATATTTTTTGTATTCTTTTACTTCCTTTCTGTGGTACATGCCCTCCAAATTATATTTACATAGCAACAAATTAATGCCTACCCCCTTCCCAGCCTGTCTCAGTCCTTTTGGTCTGTTTTTAAAATGTGATTTACCTGTATCGTAGGTATTAACCTACTTATATGTAAGTATCATTGAGTGAATCTGCAAACCTTTTTTTGCTCCTCTGGTTGTTTTTAAATTATTTACAATTTTTGTTATTTCACTTCACTAAATAGATAATGTAAGTTATAGATATGCTTAAGCCTAACTGCTGTTAATAATTTTATTTGCTCATCTTCTAGCCTTCTTAGGCTTAGTTGAATGTTTGAATGTTTCTCAATCCAGAAAGAGAGGTGAGGAAACACGAATGCATGAACAATAATTAAAATTTAAAAATAAATATTTTTTCCTCTTTGAATGTTGGATTATGTAAGTAAATATTTCATTGTACCCTTCAATCTATGTCTTTATACAAATCTATATTTTCCCTAAATCTCATAAAGTTATTCCATAATTTCATACTTTTAAGGCAACAAGTTATTTTGTTTTTGGAAAATCATTGAAATTTAAGTTAAGTATGTGTGTGTATATATATTATAAATTATAATTTATATAGATTATATGAACTCTATGTGAGTAAGACCGTACTTGTAAATGTAGATAAACTTTCTTCCATATATACCTGTAGTTAGCATAAATTGCTTAACTTTTGAATAATTGTTTTTGTAATTATACTTCAATCTGCACAAAACATTTACTGATATACAAAAATTATAGCCTTCTAAGTTGTAGGAGTGGATCATTGATTATAAACAACAAGATGGAAAAATGAGTGGAAGTAATTTATTTTACAAATAATTGTGAAGTAATTTATTTCAAAAATCAGTATCTTTTCTTTTAAATTGTTATATAATGTTGTAGATTGAGTAATGCATTACTTGTATTGATAACATTTTCAATACAAATGGTTCAGAAAATTTTCCCAAATGGAGGAAACAAACAGTACTTATTTTTTCATTTTTAAAAATTAGAGCAGTTGTAGGTTTATGGAAAAATCATGCAGAAAGTATGGCATTCTGGTAAACCCCACCACCACCTCCACAATGCTCCCTATTATTATTACCTTGCATTTGTAGGACACATTTGTTACAATTGAAACAATATTATTATAGTTATACTATTAACTATAGTATTAACTGCTGATTGCATTTTATTTCCAGATAGATTTATCTATGCTAATAAGAAAGACAACAGGCATTATATGCCATTTCCTAAGACTAAAAATTATAAAGTAAAACTTATAAAATAAACTATAAAGTATAAATTATGACAAAATTGTAAAAATGAGGTAAAATATTGAGGAAAACATTGACCTTTCCTTTTAAAATAAGAATCCTATGACCCAGTCCTTTAGTCCTCAAATGACCAGATGTTTTATGACCAAGCTTTTTAATGGTTCTAAGTTTTCAAACTTTTATTGACTTCCTGTTAGTGTCTAGTGTTCATACTACCTAGAATTTCCCCCCAGAAATCCCCCAAACCTGCACATTCTCTTTTCTTTGAATACTTTCCATAGCCTTTCTTATGTTAAATCTAAATTTGCTTTCCTTAATCTATTTCTCTTTTCATAAAAGTCTTCCAAGTATTCATTTCTAAAAATAACCTTTTATTTTTCTGCTTCATTAATTCACATTTAAAGCAAATTGCCTGTTTCTCATGGCTTGAAGAAGATGCCCTTAGTTTTCTACATTATCTTTTTCTTAGGGGGAAATAAATGTTTCTCATTTTCTAATTTCCTGAATTTAAAAAATTGGGGGGATGGGAGTAAGGGTTTGATTTATCTGACCTCTCCCTTCCATGTGTTTCAGGGTTTCACAGAAAACCCATAGAAACCAGGGTACCCTACCGTACCTATTGCCAATTGGCTAATGGTTTAGAATTTTTTCCAAGATTAATTTTAGAGGAAATTTTAATCTATTAAGCTTTATTAAATTGATTAAAAACAAAATTTTCTGTTTGCAAGTGAAATTTAAAACTGATGTAAATTTTTAAAAATATCTATGGTAATTTTGCTTTTTTGTGGGTTTTCAAAATTTGTGCTTTGAAATATAGGGAAATAAAATTTGATAAAATCATACTAGAAGAAGCACATTTAATGCTAGCATATTTCCTCTAGAGGGCAGTATTAAGTTATTTGAGGCTATAACTTAGAATTTTCTCAGGCAAATCACTCAATATTTGAAGAGGTCCCAGTAAAGATGGAAGAGGGTAGTGCTCTTTTTGTAAGCTTATTCATGGATGTAAATGGCTTTGAAATCAAATTCCTCAGTTTACTCAACAAGTTTGAAAGGGGGGAATTTTTAAATTGGGCTTCTTATCTGCTATCCAGAGAAAGAGCTTACTCACACCTATTAAGGTCTATGCACAATTATTGGCATTCTCAAAATATTGGAAGCTCAGAACATGAAAATATGGGCACTTGTTTTCCAATAAGCTTTATTTCCATCATGCAGGTCACTATTAGAACCATGGTTTCAGTAGGATCACATTACTTCCACTTATGTGATTTAAATTACTGATTTAAGAAAAAAATATTTAAATATATTAATAACTTGTAATCATTTTTGCCCAAACTGTATCAGATGTAAGTAAAATTTTCATCCTATGAGGACCCTCTCCTCTCTCTCTCTCTCTCTCTATGTATACATATATATATATAATACATATATATATTTATATATAATTTTAAAAAATGGTTTCTTAGCTCTCCTATGAAATAAAAAATGAAACCCTTACTAGCTGGTGTCACTCAAAATCAGCTTTTTCACACAGAAACCATACTGCCATCCCTGAAGCACAGAAGATATTCCTGAAAACTAGGTGAATTATTTAGCGTGCTAAAGTAGAGAACTGTAATTTACGTTTTCTCATTTCGGTTCTTTTCTTTGTAGATGTATCTTTCCAAAGTTTTAAAGTCAATTTGATTTTTCCTGAATAATCATGTCACACCCTGAGGTGATGAAAGAAGATTCGAAGCCCCAGCTGCTTTCCTGTATTCAAAACTAGTTGAAAGTATGAAGTTTTATTCTTCTTCTTATTGATATAAAAGGTAGGATCAGCATGACTGCTTTACTTATTCTTTTGGCATTCTCTTTGGGAGTGTAGAATATATTTTCTTTTAATAGAATATGCTTCCAAACTGAATACAGAATCTAAGGGATGGTTTTGCATTTCTTCCAATATTTTTGTGAAAGAAATATTAAACATGCCCTTTACATTTGAAGTCGTGCTTAATTTAAAATTAAACACATAAGAAAATATAGATTTTTGTAAAAAAAACTTTGATAATTTATATAACTCATATTTCTTAGCAATCTGTATTTATTCAGTATTGTGAATACTTTAGAAACTCTTACACTATCTAGATGAGAGGTACAAAGTATTATTTCTGTTCTAAAAATTGTAACATTGAGTTTTGGAGTAAAAAATGACTTCTATAAGGTTACACACAGATCAACAATGGCATAGTCAAGAAAAAAGTGTTTTCTTATTCCTGTCTAAAATTTCTTCTTACAAAGAAATCCTTTTTACATCAGAAACAGACATCCTCTGAGAGTAAAGATGACATAAAGTCTGTTTGCTTCCAACTTCCTCTTAAAATCAGGAGCTCCTGCTGAAGGCCGATCTCTACTCTCCTTCCCAGTACCTCCCATCCCACCCTGCCCCTCTTGCTGGCCAGTGATTTAGAATGCACTAAAACAATATGTCATGCCTGCTGTTAAGTCCCAGCCAACAATGAACTTCTATTTTGCCTCAGAATAATTTATGCAGCAGCTGTGGACACATAGAATGATCAGTAAATAAATTTATGGTTCTTCTGATTATTTTTTTTCCAAAAAAAAAATGGTACAAACATACTAGGAAAGTCCCCAATTTGTAAAAGATAATTAAAGTTTTCCAGCAGCTTCTACAGCATAGAGGTTAACATAAAGAATATTGGTTTAAGCGAGAGACACTCATACCTGGTGGGTATGACCCTGGCCTTCTCAGTGGTTCTGCTCATTGTACACCCCCAGATGCTCACTCTGGTGTGTGAAGCTCTTGGAGGCTTGGCTCGTGGAATGCAGCCAAGTTCCAGCAATGACTCCACTCTCTTTGAGTTAACAGCCCAAATCCACTTTACATATTTACTGACAAATCTCCTAACCTATTTCCCTACTTCCAGGTTCTCTCTCTCTACTCTAACATGTCCCATCTACTGCCATTCCTGCCCACCAAATTGTGTTCAAATGTGACATCCTAAACCCCCTATAATCTTGCCCTATTTTACTTACTTACTCAAGTAAACTTCCTTCTCCCCTGCAATATCTACGCTCAATACACATCAGACCATGTACATGCCAAAGACTTCCAACATTCTTTTCCCAAACCAGTTCATGCTTTGGAGCCCCAAACCCCTACATATCCTCTTGGGTGTCTATATTAAATGTCCCATAGACAAGGAAATCTTACCTTATCTAGGGTACAATTCATCATTTCCATGCACAAACCTGTTTTTCTTCTTGTGCTTCCAATCACAGAGAAGAGCATCACAATACACCAAGATGCTCAAACCTGAAACTGCCACTTACCTCAACAATAGCTTCTGATTAATTCTGAAGTCCTAAATATTTCTTGAATTCCTTGGTTTTCTCCTCTTCCTGAGTCTGTACCACTCTCATCTGTTGTTTAGATTTATTCTAAAATTCCTCACTGTGTAACTGAAGTTATTAAAAAATAATTTCTCTGCTTAAATGGCTCTCCATAGCTTTCAGGATAAAATCCATATTCTTAATGTAGTTAAACGACCCGGTATTATCTGGGCTTGTCTTAATAATCCAACCACAATCTGGGCTCCAACAAGACTGACAGCAAGTATAGAAATATGTTATCCATTTAATAACATTTTACAGGTAAAAAAATTCCACCATATTTAAATGTGAGGGAAATCAATGGCTTTGAATTGTGGTAAAAGATTCATCAAACATATTTTCTTTATCATTTATTTTTACCCATTCATTCAGACTGTTTTCTCCATGTGGATCACTTCTCTTGAGTATACTTTCACTCCCAAACAGCCATCTTGCTAGGTAACTCTTACTCATACATTAGGTTTTAGCTTAGATATCAATTTTCTAGAACTACTCTGAGATAGGTATCTGGGACCCCACATATGTGCTCTCACAGCATCTTGCATTTACTCTCACATTATTGCCATATCATGATTTCCTGTTTGCCTAACTGCATTGTCCACTAGACTCTATGCTCTTTGAGGGCAGGGAATTTTCTTCTCCTGTTCATAATTGTGTTCCCAGTTCTTGGAATTGGGATTATGAGTTACTTAATTAACATTAGCTAAGTGAATGAGTGCAGCAAATATATCTTATGGTTCTAAAACTTAAGTCATATTGTTTCTTTATGGGGAAAGTCCACACTTCTGTTCATATATATTTTTTGCACTGGATTTTATTTTATTTTGAAATAAGCTTGAATATTTATAAAAGTTTCAAGAACAGTAAAAATATTTTTTTTTCTTTACAGTAATTTGCCAATGTAATCTGTAATGGCCCTTAATACTTTGTGTTTTGTAAAAACAAGGACATTATCCCACATAACTGCAATAAAATCATCAAAATCAGGAAATAAACATCAATGTCAAACTACTATCTGATCTTCAGGCCCCATTCAGTTTTCACAAAAATATACCAATATGTCTTTTATATCAAAAGGATTTGGTTCATCATCAAATGTTGCCTTTAGTTATCATATCTCTTTAACCCCGTCCAGTCTGCAACTGCTCCAGGATTTCTTTGACTTTCATAAACTTTATACTTTTAAGGATTACAGGTCAGTTATCTTGGAGAATGTACTCAATTTGGGTATGCCTGATGTTTCTTCATGATAAGATTCATATTATGCAACTTCAGTGAGAATATCACAAGTGATACTGTTTTTCTCATTGTGTCTTATCAGCTAGCACAATTTTTTTTTTTTCCTCATTACTGATAATGTTTACCTTGATTACCTGGTTAAGGTCCTTCTGCCAAGTTGCTCTCATTTTAAGTTACTGTAGGCTCTCTCTGCCTAGAGGGGCCCGCACCAAACCTTTGTGTGTATTTCTGTCTTTCTCTCCCATTTGTCAGAAAGCTCTGTTCTTTCCCCCATTTCCCAAATAAAGTTTTTTTACTTGCCTAAAAAAAGAAACAAAGTTACTGTTTTTTCATTATGTAATTAATAAATATTTTATAGGGAGGTCCTTTGAAATTATGTGAATATCCCATCACCCTCAAATGCACACTTTGTTTACTTATTTATATCACTATGGGCACATGCTTTCCTGCTCCACTATCATTATTTATATTGAGGCTCATTTGTGTCAGAATTGGCCCCGTCCAACTGGCTTCTGTGTCCTTTGATTGTCTTCACCATTCTTTGAGCACTTTCTTGCTTTATGATGTACAATGTTGTAGACTTATCTTGTATTTTTTCTGTCCCAGCCTTGAATCAACCATTTATTCAAGGATCCCTGGTTGGTTCATTTATGTAGATAAAATTATATTTAAAATAAAAATCTAGTACGAGGTGTGATCACTGCATCTGTGGTGTAACAGCTTCCAGCCATTTTCCATAGAGGAACTCTATATGTGTGTGTATGAGTGTGTGTATGCATATACATCTGTATGTATACCTGTATATCTAAATATATTGAATCCATGAGTTCACATTGACATCTGCAATTCGAAACAATACTTCAGAAAGTAGTTTAATTTTCTCCATTTTTGTATTTGTAATTTCCTTCAAGAACAAAAGTACTTGATTCTCATTATCCTGGAATATTTACTTATTTAATCAATTCCCCTAGATGTATTCAATTTCCCATCATCTTTGCTAACCCCTCCTTTGCATTGAAACCCTCTCACCCCACTCAGGCTTGGGCACTCCACATTAGGCCATTACCACACCTCCTTCATGAGTGCCACTCTCATTCCATGTGTGCTCTAATCCCCTGCTTCAGGGAGCAGTGCTGGTGGAAGCCTTCCACATGCCATCAGAACATAGCACCCTGTGAAAGGCCACCATCCCATGGATGTCCTCCTTTCCCAGCTCAGGTTCTGACTCCCCTCACTGGGAAGCCATGTTCAGGCTTTGACTACCCCAGCTTCCTACCACCCACCTTTGAGCAGATACCTTGCTCTGCCTTTACGCTGAGTTGTTCAGGAAGGGAAATGAAGGAAATAGCAAGAAGAAGATTATATATTTATCAGTCTTTAAAGCCAGGCCAAATCCTATTTCCTTCATGAAGTGTTTCTTTACTATCATATGTTTACTTCTAATTTCTTCCCATCTTGAATTCCTCTTGTACTCTCTAGAGTACACTCATGTATTGCCCTCACATTCCTAATAGTCCCAATTTTGATCATGTGCCCACTTTCCTCTGGCTGTACATATGTTTTATCTAAGGTTGACCCCATTACCAGCTCCAGAGATGCATCTTGAGTAATATAAGCTAACCACCAGGCTTCTATATCTCTTGCCAAAAAATTGATTTAGGCATACGTATGACACCATCTGCCTCATTAGACATGGTGAGACGGCTTCCAATGGAACTTTTGGGAGAAATGTGTTCATGTCCAAAAGAGATGTTTTTGCAAATGTAAATGTACCTCATGTTGCAGCAGTCATCTTATGACCCTGAGGAAAACTGGTCTTCCCATGGTCAATGGGAGATGTGATAAGTGGAAAGAACCAAAGTCTCTGTTAACATCATTTAGAGGTTGAATTAACCAACTCGGGAGCTGCCTTGAGTTTTCCTAACATTTCTACATTATTTGAGCTACTTTGAATGTGCTTTCCTGTTACTTGCAGATAAACTGATAAAGCAACCTAACTGATAAACTATTTAAGTATGTTTCCTATTATTTCATGCACATCTGTCTTATATCTCTATTCAAAATAAAAAATTCTAAAAACACCAGGACCAGAACTCAGAAGTATTTTATATATTTCTCAGCATTGGGCCCAGTGTTTGGCACATAATAAATATTCAACAAATATCTTTTCATTGATTTAAGTATATTCTTCCTAAAACCTTATTGGAACTATTCATCTTTGCATTTAAATTAAACAGGCAAATATTTTACATACTCCCATTAACATTAATGAATCATTTAGAAACAAAACTATCAAACCATACAATTTTAAGAACAGAAATGTGTTTGTTAAATGGCTTTATTGAAAATTTTCCTTTCTCTTTTTTATACAAAGAGTTTAGAGTGTCTAATTTGAAAAGAACTTTCTAGATGATCCAGTCCTACTCCTCTTTATAGACTTAGAATCAGTGGTCCATAAATAAATTACAGTTCCAGTAATTTTTACCAATTGACAGTTTGCCTTTCAAAATAGTCATATAGACAGTAACACAAACTACTGCAAAACAATCGGGCTTGACTACATTATACCCTTTGAACTGTCCTTTGGAAAAAGGACAGTTTTTATCTGAGAGATCTCTATACCATTTTGCCATTTGGGCTCAAATTTCTTTAACATTTCTTTACTTCCATTACTGTGCTACCATACCCTATATTGTAATTCGTTATCTAGCAAAATCTCTTACCATTTCCCCACATATAGTCTGTTTCTTCCACCATATAGTCTATTTTCTATGAGATATAAAGAGTAAAAGTGTTTAGTTTTTAAGAGCATGAGCTCTGGAGCTACACTGTCTGGGCTAGAAAACTTATCATTCCACTTGCTCACTGTGGGAACTTGGGGAATTTAAATTAATCTCTTGAGGCCTTTGTTTCCTCATATGCAAAACTAGGAGAAAAGCAAGACCGACTTTCTAGAAGAGTTGTAAAAATTAAGCTATTTAGTAAATGCAAAGCTTAAGGGATAACATAAGCATTCAATAAGATTATTTAATATTTATATTATAATATAATGTCTCTATATAAAATGCACATGTCTATTTGCAACAAAACAAAAGAACATTTTAAAATACCTTATCTACAGAAATTTGTCCATGATTATTTTAAAGCCATCTATGCTCTCATTTTCTTGGCTCTATTCTAATAACTCTACCCTCACTTCTTTATACATGTTTGTCCTTTATGAATTCTCTATAATTTCTTATGACATTCTTTAATAAAAATCATCCAATTTTGTATTGTCTCAATATAATCCCAAGATTTGTGATTGCAAGGTGTCTTTAGATTTCCAAACAAAATCAATAGTAAAATGCTATATATCTTTATAATTTAAAATATAGAATGACTTCATGATGAAGTCCTATATAGAGTTCTAGAAGGAAAGTGTATAGATAATACATAATGATTGATAGGAGACTGGGATAAATCTCATTTTTACTGATTTGCTTGAAATTAGATTCTATTTTTTACCTGCTCTGGGGTACAGATGCTTATTGTTGTTTACTTCAGGTATCCCCAATATTAAGGGTATATAATTAAGAGGATTTGATATGAATGAATAGTTGAGCAGAGAAGAAGAACTGGTCATGGGAAGAGAGTGAAAATAAAGAATAAACTTGTAGTGTATGGAGGATCAAAATATAAGATATAATGCTAAAGTCAGTAACAATGTTTTATAGTTTCCAAAGTGCTTTCACATACATTATTACTGTTGATATATTACAGGGAAGAATTTCTGCATTGCTCAATCCCTACCCTGATGTATATAGTGTAGTAACCTGTGCAAAAGTAAATTGCTACTGGCATGTTTGCCCTGTTGTACTATTGAAAGGACATAGTTGATTATTTTTTAATATTTTACTTTACTTCTCTTTACTTCAAATCTACACTTTTACATGCATTCATAAATGATTTTGTGTTATTTTTTATTTTGCACAACTCTGAATATCTCTGCAAGAACTCGTCTCCATCTGTTCAATTTCCATAAAGACATTCCATTTTCCTTAGGTTGAGCCACTTGGGTGCATGAGGAAGGTTCAGTGGGCAGTCTGCAGCTAGGAGCTGTTAGGAAGCATCTTAATCCCTCCTGGACTAGTTTAATGAGGTAAGAGGTAGACTGGTAGGGTTAGGGAAAAGGAAATGGAGGAAGAAGAGCATACATTTCTTACTCACGTTGTCCTCCGATTGACAACTCAGTCCTTTTTTGTTAACAAGCTCTTCTGGGAATATGAGTAACCACCTGGAAGGCTGGAAATGTGGATCATGCATTCTTTTTTATCCTTTGTCTAAATCATATCCACAGCTAGCAGAGACTAGGGATTTTCTCACTCCTTCATCTTTCTTTCTCTGTGGGAGCACAGGATTTCCTTTTTTTCTGAAGATTTCTAGAATATACTTCTGGTAAATGTGGAGATACTTCTATTTTACTTAAAATCAAGCTTTCACTGGATGTATGGTAGACAATGGGTGCTGCTCAAAGTAGTCAGTAAGGGACCACCATTCCTTTTCTAAATATCTTTTCCTTCAGACCAAACTCAGATTGAACTCTGATAGGCATAAATGGCAGAGCAATGCAAAATAGTAGGCCAAGATTTGTCCCATGGCCTAATTCATTCTCTTGTACCAAAAGGAGAGTAGCACACTTTGCTTTAGACCTTCCCCTTGCAATCTCCCTTCCATATCTTCATCGTTCCTCAGAAATCTCTGTGCCCCTCTGCCCTGTCTCTCCAAACACACACACACACACACACACACACACACACACACACACACACACACGGCCTAAGACCCTCTCTGAACTCTAGTATTTGGTTTTGTCAATGCCTTTTTGCATCATAAAGATGCTAGTTTATCTTGTGATCT
Organism: Cabassous unicinctus; assembly: GCA_029593785.1. Taxonomy (NCBI): domain Eukaryota; kingdom Metazoa; phylum Chordata; class Mammalia; order Cingulata; family Chlamyphoridae; genus Cabassous; species Cabassous unicinctus. The sequence continues at coordinate 4,321 of JAQZBX010069584.1, read as the reverse complement.
TCATTGTCCTAGGCTTAGTTCACAGGCTTTTCCTCCCTTGCATTCTAGCCTTTTATTCTGTCAGGGAAGATACAGAGTAAACAGTCTAATGGCAGCCCTGGTAAATTTCTGCAAGAATTGCTTAAATGCAAGACTGTTTTACAAATAGTCAACATATTCTGGTCTCATGAAGATGCAAACACTTCTCTTAATGTAACCTTGACCCTCCTACTTGAAAATAATAACTCAAAATTATTCACTATAAAGTATCCTATTAATTCCTAAACTACTTTATATAAAATGGGCTGCTCCCAGATATGAGAAGAACATTTTCTGAGCCATTCAGGATAGATGGTAACAGCAGCTTCAAAAAGAATCTTACTCCCAACTTTATCCCCTCAACACAGAAAAATGCATCACTTTCAATTCATTGCATTACACATAGCGGTGGAGGGGTTTCCAAAACAACAGACTGAAGGCTGACCTAGTCTCCTCAAGTTACCCTTTCTCTGATAATTTGAGAGATTTTCTATTATGATAAGAATGTCAGGAACTTAGTAGGTGCTCAAAAATATTTATTGAATTGAATTGAAATAAAATAGCCAATTTTCAATTATTTTTAATTTTCTTCAAAATGTGTCAAATCAGGCTATGCATCTATGCATCCTTCTCAACAGGTGTTGATTGAAGACCCGTTATGTGGCAGACACTATTTTAGAACTGTTTCTCACTCTTCCTTCCCCCATCCCTACCCTGCCCTCTGGCTGTCCTGCACAATTTATATGTATAACACAACTCTATTAACATCTCTCATTATTTGATTCTCTCAGGGACCTAGTAAGAGAAATATTCTCCTAGCAAAGATGAATGGGAATGGCTGGTAGCAGGGAGCCTGTGTAGATTGAGAAGCTTCTGACCCCATTCCCAGACTAACTCTGATATCTTCCCAGGTGTTCTTGACCCTCTTCTTTCCCTTCTTACCTATCAGTAACCTGGAAAACAAAACCTACTGAGGAAACTGAATTTGGCTAACATATAGAATAATGTATTTTATAATTGACTTATAATCATAAAGTTTCAACTTTATTTTATGTATCTTTGTGTTTGAAATAGTTTAAAAATACTTAATAAGTTTACTTTTTCAGTTCATGCCTAAACTGAAACTTCAAAATGTAAAAAAAAAAAAAAAGAAAAAAATATTTTCCTGCTTCTTTACTCTGTTTATTAAAAGGTGTTACTGTCGGCTTATCTTATGATAATGTACTCAGAATTAAATTGTTTCTCAAAGTACATTGGTGCAGGTTTTAAGAAGCAGATACCATAATAAAAAATAAATTACATTTCTTCCAAGGAGAAGCCAAGCTCTGTTGGTTTGCTCCTTTATTTGTTTTTCTTAGCAAAATGGGAGTGGAAAGTGATTGAAGCATTAAAATCTTATAAAGATAGATTCTTGAAAGATAGGAATAGAGCAAGACATTATAGACCTATACTCCAAAATGAGATTATGTTTTCACTCATAATTATAACAAATCCTTTTTATATTCAATTATTAAGAATTAGTCTGGGGAGCGGATGTGGGTGAAGCAGTTGCGCTCTTGCTTCTCACATGGGAGGTCCCTGGTTTGATTCCCGGTACCTCCTAAAAAAAAAACAAAAAACTACAAGCCAAAAAAAAAAAACAAAAAATGAAAAAACAAATTCAGGGTTGCCAATGTGGCTCAGTGGTTGAGCTGAGCGTGGGCTTCCCACATAGGAAGTCCCAGATTCAATCCCCGGCCCCAGAAAGAAAAAAAAAGAATTAATGCAAGAATCAATATGAAATGAAGAGTATAATGTAAGATGTGTGCATATCAATTAATTATTTAAAATAAAATATAATGCTTTTACAGCATTAGGTTTTATGATAATTTAAACTACAAATGAGATAGATTTATAAACATATACAATATGACACTAAATGAAAAAATATTTTGTTTCTTATATAGTATTAACAAGTCATCCATCCCAAATGTTTCAGTGGAAATGATATTTTATGTAATGAGTTCACATTAAAATAATTCTGGATCTGAAGCTATCATAAATATATCATCTTGTTATATGTGAGGGTACCTGGGTTTATGTTTGTTTATGAATATATGATACATCTGTTTGTCTAAAGAGAAAAAAAAAGATATCTCCTTTTCATTTAGCACACCAGCCTACAAGCCCAGAAATGCTGTATTTGAACTTTAAATATTTCATTCAGTGAATCCAATAATTCTTCCACAGATTCGCTTTGGAATCTGAGTAAATTTCTAGCACCCGTTAACTTTTTATGGCTGTCTTTCCTCCTGTCTTACCCCAGAAGCAATGTTTCTCTACTTTCACAATATCTCTATTTCTTTACTACGCGTCCACCCCAAATCTGAGGTAACACATAGCTTCTGGACCTGCTGGCTTCCCCCAGGACTATCTTTCTTGCTTCTCTTCTTCACTTTTTTTTTTATGACTCCGTCCTTGTCCTTATGCATGAATCATAAGAGAGTCTGCTATTCCCAAGGATTAATCTAAAAACACTCATCTAAATTGCTCTGTATATTAAATACATATATGTGTGTGTATTTATATTTATTTATGTTCATTTTCATATTTATATTTGAAGATGCATTCAGTTTTGCACAAGGCCATGTAAGAAAACAATAAGGAAACAAATTTATACTACACCTTTAAAATGTGCCTTGATTTAGAAACTTTAAAAATATAGAACTCATTATGTAAGAAGCTTATATGCCACCAATTTGTTTACTTAAATTTGATGAGCAAAAAGAAAAATAAAAAAAAAATAAAAAAAATAAAGTTTGGGGAACAAGGACTATATCAGCCATTTTTTATTAGTTTTAATTCTTTAAAAGGCTACATACTGTAAATATCCCTGAAAATACTAAGATTAAGCAAGAAGGAATGGGAAAATTTATATTTCGTCAAAGATATTCAATTGACAATTCAGAACTGAAATATATTTTGAACAGTAATCCAATAAATACATATTGACGTGCATATCATCACATGAAAAAATTGAACCATATGAAGCAAGAACAGTCTTTTAGGTATAAGATACAGAAGCTGCTTTGAATCATGTAAACTGGTTTGGCTGAGTTTACCTTATCAAGCCTTCAGTTTTCATGAAGATTGTGGATCTCCCGTCATTGCTTCTTCCAAGGTGGTAGGTGGTGATGTTGAAAGAAACTAAAGGGATTGCATTGCTATATTGCCATTTGCTGTATTGCTCTCATGCCAATGTGATGCCTGTATAGTATCGAGGATTCATATGTGGTGTCACTGAAATCTCAGTTTCACCAAATATAAATGTTGCAAAGTGTTGGTAATGTCCAAAGCTTCTTTTCTGCTATAAGATAGCACCTCTGTTAATTTAAGAAAATAATCTGCATTATTTATGAATTGGTTTTACTTTGAATGACTAGATTGATAATGATGAACTAATTTAACTTGAGTCGTGCCACATAAATAAGATGCACATTCATAGGTGACAACTCCAGTGTGCAAAATTTTACTATGAAATTATGTGAATTTGTGTTACTTCTGTTTATGTTGGATTACATTCATATTTCTAAATTCAGCAGCCTCTTCCCTCTCCCTTTTGGTTCATTTTCAGCTGTCAAAAGTCACAGCTTTCCCCAAAGCATTATAAGTAACATAAAACAAATGTAAACAAATGAGAAATAAGGAAGCCAAAAACCAAGTTTTTTTTTGTAGCGGGGGGAGAAGACTTGTATAAAATGCATTCTTTATTTATCCACAATTAAATTCTGTATAATTCTCATAGGTTCAGAGATTTATGAAGCAGTAAAATAACTGATAGATTATTTTTTAGTCTTAGAACTTCTCTGATCGTCTCCATCCCATTTTTACTCCCTGTTTTCCCAAAAATGTATCGCTTAGTGTAATGTAGTTAGTGAAAATAACCTATGGCTTTTTTTTTTTTTTTTCCTTAATATGCATGTCAAAATATATTAGCATGATAATGATTTAGAATCAAATTTTCTGCCTTCTAGAATAATTTAACACATTCACTAATTGTACAGTTTATATACTAATAGGAATGTTATCAACTACACAGTTTCTTTTATTAGATAATCATTATAGATAATAATTTGGAATCATTCAGTAATTATTTGATAATGATTCATTGCATCTGAATCATATATGATGCCAATATATCTTTGACAACATAAGCTACCCCCAAAACTTAATTCAGTATCTGGGAATAAAGCTGAATAAATAGTTTTGTTTCACAAATTAAAATAAAAAATTTTATTTCTAAAACTTTAATGGGATTATTATG
>JAQZBX010069583.1:0-15566 GCA_029593785.1 Cabassous unicinctus | reverse complement strand
AGTTTTTCATATTCCATTCAGAATTCATTCCTCCCACTTTCATCTATAACAGGTCATATTCTGTCAATAGAGCCATAGATCTTACAAAGCCTTACCAGAACCAACAGCTACCCACAAGAGTGCCTTTAAAGTCAAGCATGCTAACAAGAAATTCCCGTCAGTCAGAAGTACTTAATGGAAATGAACATTTGAGTTACAGGTTTAATAGGCCTTATGCTATTGGTGGAAAGAAGCTGGCTTTACCAAAAGGCCCAGGTGTAACTTTCACTTTGGGTTATAGGATGATTCATCCCTCTTTACTGAAATCCAGTAGACCTTCATTTGCTGGGAATATCACAGTTGATAGCAATAAAAATTCACCTGCTGACATATGTAGAAGGGAGGTTAGATGACATCACAGCCCTTGTGAGACCCTGAGCAGAGAACTCAGTTATGAGGTGCCTAAAATTCTGACCTACAGAAATTGGGCGATAACAAATGTGAGTTATTTTGTCAAGAAAATTCAATATGCAGCATAGAAAACAGAGTTGGACTCAGTGGTGGTTTCCCACATATGGCTCTTCTGCTCCTTCTATTTGAATCTATAGTTAGTACTAGAGTTGATAGGTGTATGTCCAAAAGACTTAAATCTTTGGGCTGTTCATGTACCAGTTGGACCCTGAATCTCAGCAGATTTGCAACACCTACTCTCCAGTTCATTGGACTCACCCAGGACAACTAACAAGGAGATGACAATTGAAAATGACCATCTCAAGGAACAGAGAGTCTGCAACTGCAAGCAACATAGTCCCATCCATCTGCCCCATGGGATCTAAGCACCCTCCCAATTAAAGGTGGAGTGGGCATCACCATCCCAGAATCCTCAGGATTGGGAAATAAACAATGGACTAGAGTAGACGTACTGTTATTCTACTATAGACTTATTGTGATCCTAATGATGAAGAACTCTTATCATTGATGTGGAGGCAGTGGCCACCGGAGGTTCTGAGGGGAGGGAAAGGGGAAAATAGGTGTAATATAGGGGCATATTCAGGAATTGGGAACTGTTTTGATGACATTGAAACGACAGATACAGGTCATTGTATATCTTGTAACAACTTACAAAAATGTGGGGGAAAGAGTATAAACTACAATGTAAACTGTAATCCATGCTTAATGGCAATGCTCCAAGATGTGTTCATCAACTGTGGCAAATGTACCACACTAATGAAGGATGTTGTTGATGGGGGAAAATGTAAGAGGGCTAGGGAGCGGGGCATATGAGAATCCCCTATATTTTTTTATGTAACATTCATGTAATCTAAGTTTCTTTAAAAAAATTTTTTTAAGTATTTTAAAAATTAAAAAAATATATCATATTGGGGTGAAAAAGACATTTTTAAATGTTATTGAGAAGCTTCCTGAAAGAGGTGATATTTAAGCTAAGTCCTAAAGAATTATTGTGCATTATCCAGGTTAGGTAACTGTGGTATAGAAGGAATGGGAAGGGTAATCTAGACAGAGATGAAGGTCAGAGGAAAGAGAGTTCTAGGAATTGAAAGCAAATACGTTAAAATGGAAAATAGAATCCAGGAAGGAAGGAGGTACATTACCACATTTCATTGGTTAAAAGATGCCACTATTTTTAAAGGACCTTTATATTATGTACCATTAAGAGGGTATGGTAACCTGAATAATGTTACCCCACCCCCACCCCCAAAGGACATTCCAGCTCCTAACTCCTGGAACTTGTGAATGTTACTTCTCATGGCAAAGTAGATATTACAGATGCAGTTAAGGATTTTGAGATGGGGAGATTACCCTGGATTATCTAGTTATCCAGATAACCTGGATTCTCTGGGCCCTAAATGTCATCACAAGGGCATTCATAGAGGTCAGGAAGGCAAGAAGATCAAAGGAGGCAGTAAGGGATGTAACAACAGGAAGAAGAGGTTGGAGTGATGCAAGGAAGGAGTCATGAGCCAAAGCATGCAGGCAGCCTCTATAAGGTGGAAAAGGCAAGGAAACAGAAGCCTTCAGAAGGAATACAGCCTTGCCAACACCTTTCATTTAGACTTCTGACATCCAGAACAGTAATGTAATCAATGCGAGCTGTTGTAAGCCACTACGTTTTTGGCACTTTGATATAGTTACCGTAAGAAACAACTACAGATTTGTAAAAGCTGCCAATTAAGTTCTGGCAAAGTGAGTAAGGTATCATTATAAAATGTATCTCAATGTCAAAGATATGAATATGTAATTTTAAAAAAAGAAAAATATGTCTTAAATGTAATGCAATAATTTAAAATAAAGTTACTGTAGGTTGGGGCCTCTTCACTAAAGGCCTTGGATCCACAGTAATGAGTATGGAATTGGTCTTGTGCACACTAGGGAGTTACTGAAAGCTCGTCTACAGAAGTGGTAAAGAAGTATAGTAGGCCTTCTCACCCTGAAAATCTACACTGCGTGCCAAGTTGTATTTTAAGAATTTATCATGTATATTATTTTCACTGAATTTTTATTTACTAAAAACTTTAATCTTCATGACATAACTTAAAGTGGAAATTTTAAGTTAACATACACTTTATTTGCAAATGTATTTAGCAGAAAAAATTAACCTATTTTCATTACTTTCCTTTTATAATAGTGTCATCAATTTGGAAAATCACAACTGCTGAGATTCACAATAAAATTGTATTGGTAGTAGAAATGTGCATTTAGCTAAAGTATCTCTTCTCTAGTTGAAATCAGCATCAATCAAATTAGTATGTTATTTTCAAGTCTATGAATCACTTTTAGCTTCAAGTTGTTTATGATATTTTTAAACTTCTTAAAGAAAATACTGTTTTAAGCTCTAAGTGGAAATATGTGTTTAGATGATTTGGTTAAACTTCTTAAAGAAAAATACTATTTAAAATTTTTAAGTGACAGCAGAATTAAGATAGTCATAAAAGCATGGCGATGTTAACAGTAAGTAAAAACTAGATGAAGAGGCTCCATTTCTCTACAGGAGGTATCATTTAATAGTTGTAAATTACAGAAATAAAGGCATAGAGTCACCTATAATAAAGATATATGAACTAAAACCCATGTTGTCCAACTTCTCCAATTCACAACAAAAACTTGCAAGGTAAAATTAGATGAGATTGGACAGTATGAATTCTTTCTCCCTAGTAAGATCAATGAGTATGTAATGGTAAACAGAGCAATTCTTCATAAGCATTCCTCAAAACATTAATGATGTACCCTTAGCATCCGTACATACTCTTAAAACTTATCATGGATCTATTATCCACATTCTAAAAACAGGTAGCCCTTTTTACTGAAGAGTAGGGTCTGCTGGCACTGTGTATCTAATGGACATTAAGTTGTGTCTTAGTTTTCCAGCCTGCTATGACAAATACCACACAATGGGTTGGCTTAAACAATGGGAATTTATTGGCTTACAGTTTCAGAGGCCAGAAGTCCATGTCAAGGTGATACTAGAAGCTTGCTTCTTCCCAAGGTTGGTGGTCTTCTAGGTGATAATCCTTCGGTTCCTTGGCTTGCATCCCTGTTTCATATCACATGGAGATGTCCCTTCCTTTCTCTTCTGGTTTCTGTTGACTTCTGGCTTCAGGCTCCTTTCTGTGGCTTTCTCTATGACTGAATTTCTTCTGCTTATAAGGGACTCCAGTAATCTGGATTAAGGCCCACCCTCATTCAGTTGGGCCACACCTTAACTAAAACAGGATCTTTAAAAAAGACCATTCACAATGGGTTCACACCCACAGGAATGCAGACCAAGATTAAGAACATGCCTAAATTGGGGTACATAATTCAACCTACCACAGGCGGTAATTAAATTTTCCTTCATTGCAAAAGTCCAGTGAAAGCTGCAGTCATCTATTATCCAGAAATTTCATATTTCATGTAGACCAATTAACCCTAAACAACGATTTTTATAGGCACACTCTTTCTCTCTCTCTTTCTCTCCTACCATATCACAATGAAGTTGTACAAATTTATCATCAGTGCTGTCAAGAATCAGTGAGACAGAATGCAATAAAAACATCCACATTTTCTTCCCCAGAATATTTATAAGTAATATATGAGTGCTAAATGACATAGATATCTTTCACAAATATTGGTTGTAATTTAGAATCTATTAAAAAATCCTTTTTTTTTTTGAGGTACTGGGCCAGGGATTGAAACTAGGACCTTATATGTGGGAAGCCAGTGCTCAACCAGTGGGCCACATTGACTCCCCTGAGTTGGGTCTTTTGTTTGTTTGCTTTTGTTTATTTTGTTTTAGGAGGCACCAGAAACCGAACCCAGCATCTCTCATGTGGGAAGCAGGCACTCAACCATTTGAGCCACATCTGCTCCCTTATAAAAACATCCAGTTTTAACTCTGAGAAACCATATTGCATTTCCAGGTTGAATTCAAACATGAAGTCAATTATTTTCATTTTCATTTTATATTTTCCCTTCTCAGAAAATTTTGATCATTTTGGAAAAAAACATAATTTCAGGTAGGAATTAAATTTTAAAATCCTATGTTCAAAATATGTTCTTTCTCTACATTATTAAATGCATAACGAATAAATATTTAAACACCTATGTCTGTTAATAAAATATTAGGTGAGTAAATAAAGTGAGAGAGAACAAAGCAGCTCCTGCCTACTGCCAGCTGAACTGACTCTATATTTTGGCCATGGTGTTCGCCTCTTGTTGAACATAAATAATACCATAGAACGTCAATATCAGTCAAGGGCACTCTGACCATAAAGGATCAAATAAAAAACAAGACTATACTACAGTCATGTTCCAACACTAGAAAAACTAGAACACTGTTCAAACCACAACAATGTTTAAGCATCCCTCTTTCTTGCCTTCTCGATTGTTTCTTTAACAAATGCACTTTAGCCAGAATCTATTTCCCCTGCCTCCCAGATAATTTGAAAAATATTCCACTTTTTGGCAGAACACAAACCAAACTTCTTGGAACCCTTTACAAAATCACAAAATACAAGCCTAAACCAAGTGAAAAGCCCCTATTAAAAGCCCCTCCCTAAAATGCCACAAAGTTGCCCATTGCATGAAGCCTATATATTCAACCTTTCTTTTAACTACAGGTGAGTTTCTGGTTGTCTTTGACAGGAGGGCAGGAATAAAAGATACCTTTATATTAGATTAGAAATAAAAGACTTCTTGTGTCTGCTTTTCCATAATTGAAAATACCTACTGTGTTCTCAGAAATGTATAATGCATGTGCTTTGATATAAGTCTTTTGTTTATAAGTTTAAAGGGAATGCTCTGAGCTTGTCTTTAATAATTCCTTTCTGGTTGTACTGATTCAAGACTCTTTCGGTCACTCTTACTTTGACAAAAGGTATTGCTTCCTTCTGTGTGAATTTGTTCATTTCTTCAACAGTTCTGAATTTTTTTTTTTCAGTTTTTTTTCTTTTAGGGGCTACTGGGGATTGAACGTGGGACCCCATACATGTGAAGCAGGCATTAAACCACTGAGCTACGTTTGCTCCACTGAATTGGTTTTTTTTTTTTAATTATTGTTAATTTTTTTAAAACTTAGCTGAAGTTTTATAAAAAATTTAAATAGCACAAGAAAGTGAATTTTCCTTTTTTTGTTACCATTTTGAATTTTTGGTAAAAAAAACTGAAATGTTATCAGATAACTCATAGCGTACAAAACTGAGAACAGAAAGAATGGCATAAACATAAGATGATGTTAGAACAAAGCAAGAAAGCCTGGGCACCATGTATTTTTTTCAGCCAGATGATTTCTGCATTAAGATTTTATTTTAACATACTTTAAATTTTAGGTTAAGATAAGCCCACTGTTAAAAATGTCAGTCCAGAGGGAACATATAAAATCCTTTAAACTAAAAACTTTTAGTTTATACCAAAGGAGAACAGACTAAATATATATTTCCCCCTGCCCCTCTCAAGAAACTTAATTGAACTTCATAACACTTGAAATACTTTCACTGCCACCTATAGTATCCTTGCCCATTTATTGTTTAATTTTTGTCATATCTATTTAACAAAAATATCCAGCCATCCACACATTGTAATGTGTGGTTGAGAGTGAAGACTCTGGATCCCAGATAGCCTGGATTCATTCCTTGGCTTGATCCTTAAGCAGAAGCATGATTCTCACCTTCTTTATGCTTCAGATTTTTCTTCCAGAAATGGAGTTCATAATAGTATGTAGCTCATAAGCTTGTAGTAGGAAATAAATGAGATACTGTATGTCAAGCACTTAAAATGCACTTGCTCTTCAGTAGGCACTATATTAGTGTAAGCTATTGTGTTTTTTTGCTTTTTCCATCTTCTCTGACCATTAATCTAGATTGCAAACATTGCTGGTAATGCAATAGAAACCACTGCAAAATCAGTCTATAAATCCAGGTAGGTTCTCAAATCTTAATTTTCTCTATTCTCCCTTAATTACTGAAATGAACTTTTGTAATTTTTAACTGTCTAGTGTCTATCCCAACATCATGCAGCTTTTCTGATGTGGAATATCTTTTTGTTCTTGGGTTTAAGAACAGCCAAAAGATCATTCCATCCTTCTGTGTTCCACTGCTTACATGTTGCTGCTGCAGTGGAGGAAAGGCTGCCTCCATTTGCTTTCTGGTATAGACAAGGAAGCTTGTGACCTAAGTTCTTCTAATTGAATTCTCTATACTTAATCTTTGAAACTTGACTGTCATATAGGTAGAAAGGAGCATTGAAGGCCATGCGCATCACAGTAGTGGTAAAAATAGCAGTTATATTTGTAGTAATGGTAGGAGGGTTTTAGCCAAGAAAAAGGGCCTCCTGGCCAGGCTGTCGTGACTATTTTATTCCTTTTATCAGCTTTTGTCTCTTTTGCAAGGCATGCTATGAAAACCACCACATCCAGATTGGCTTAAAAAACAGTAATTTATTGTCTCACGCTATTGGAGACTCGAAGCTCAACATCAAGGTATTGCCAGGACATGTTTTATCCCAAGTGTGTAGCATTCCAATGACGGCTTGCCCTTGGCTTGTAGATGTATCTCCATTACATGGTGACCTCATGCTCCTTCTCTGGCTTCTCCTAATTGACTGCATATGAATTTCACCCGCTTATAAAGACTTCAGCTGTATAGGACAGCAATACAGGACAAAGGCCCATTCTGATTCAATTTGGCCTTGTCCAAACAGGAAATTTGAAGGTACTATTTACAAATGAGTTCATATGCACAGGGTTAGTTAGGATTTTACCATGTCTTTGGGGGGGAAACATAACCCAATCTACCACAGTTTTCTTGTTGAAAGACATTCCCAACTTACAAAAGTTCTGTGAATTAGATGCCTTTTTTTTTTTTTTTTAGTTAGGCCAGCAAAAAGAATTTATTTGAGAAATGGGGGAAAGAACAGAGCTTGTTGAGAAAAGGGAGAGAAAGACAGAAATATACACCAAGATTTGGTGCAGGCTCCTCTAGGCAGAGAGAGAGACTATGCACTCTTGTAAAATATTCCATTTGATCCCATTCCGCATAACTTTTCCTAGCTGGTGATTACCACCAGAATCCTTAACAAGCATATTTATTTATTCTTCAAATGCTATTCAAAACCATTACAATTTTTTCCAAATCTTGTCTCATTTTCCCTTTCTTAGCAAACAACTAGGCCTCCTGTTTTAAAGGAAAAAGAAATATATTAAGTTATTCCCACTCTTACACCTACAAATATAATGTATAAGTGCCCCAATTACCACTTGTATCCTCCATTTTCAGAGGAAAATTATCCCTCTTCTTTTCTTGGGTAATTCTCCCACCTCTTCAAAGACTCCTTCATTATGTATTTTTCTGTAATCAGTCTCAATGTCCACCTCTCTGGGAAACATCATCATAACTCACAAACAGGCTGAAACTATCTTACCTATTTCATGCCTGAGTAGCTGAAAGATTAACTATCTTCTGTGTACTGGAAAAAAGCCTATTGGGAGCTTGAAGCTTGAATGTATAAGAAAACCTGGCAGACAAAGGTTTTAACGTTAAGCTAAATTCACATTTTGCAATTAGCAAACTAATTTCAAAAAAAAAAAAAAAAAAGGACTGGATTAGATCTTAGAGGAAATCCTCATATTTAGCTGTAAGCTTAGTAGTTATTTTAATTTCCCTGCCACTAAAATATTATGCATTGACTTGAAAACAGGAATTTATTGACTTACAGTTTCAGGTGCTAGAAAGTTTGCTTCCTCCCAGGGTCAGCATCTTCTGGCAAGCCGGCAATCTTTGAGGTTCCTTGACTTTTCCATCACATGACAATGCACTTGGCAATGTCTTCTCCTTTCTCTTCCAGGTTCCATTGACTTCTGATTTCTGGCTCCTTCCTGTGGCTTCTTACTCTCTGTCTCCAATTTCCTTTGTGTATAAGGGCTTCAGCCACATTGGATTAAGGTCTACCCTGTTTCAGTTTGGAAACTTAACTAATAACTTCTTCAAAGGTCCTATTTTAAAATGGGTTCACACCCACAGAATCAAAGGTTGGGACCTGGACATGCCTTTCATGCTTTGATCTCCAAGAGTAATAAATGTGGATTTTAGAATATATTTGTTCAGGTTATAGCTTCTGTAGAAGAATTCAGAGCAGCATATATTTATAATAGATTATATAAGATATTTCTGTAAATGCATACACACATAGCAATTTTCCATATTTTGCATCATTGCCAAAAGGAATAATCTTTATTTCTCCTAAATCACAAACTCATTGATGAGCTCTATATCATGTGAAAATCCTACAAAAGTTTTTTCTTAAAAAAAAATGTAGTATGGTACAGAGTGATGACTTCTTAAAATTGCTACTCCTTAAAAGCCATAAAAACATATGCAAACATTGTGCAAATCAACATTTTCAGAAGGCTGTAAACTAAGTAGTGGCTTGCAAAAATTTTTGAGTGTTTGTTCAAAAAATCCATAAACTGCCAAACTTTGGTAAGACCAGCAGGCTTTGTGGTATCTTAACTTGTCCTATTCCCATCTTGCTCTCTTTAGTTTGCAATATCCTGAAAACCAGCATCTTAGCAATCACAGTAGCTGTGAAAGCCATATGCCTTGCATTACCAAAGGGGCAGACCAATCTCAAAATGTCCTATTGTCAGAACATTGACACTATTTGATTCAATGACACTACTTGACACATTGACACTATTTTGACTCTGTAGGAAGAACTCTACTCCAGGACATTGGGTATGGGTTAAATTGTGTCCCTTCCTACAAACATATGTTCAAGTCCTAATGCCAGGTTCCATGCTTGTGACCCTACTTGAAAATAGAATCTTTGAAGATGTTAAAAGAATACCAGAACTCTATAGCCTTCAGAAGAAGAATAATTCTGACAAAAACTTGATTTCAGACTTCTAGCTTCACATTCTATAGCTGTGTAGCAATAAAAATTTCTGTTGCTTTAATCCACCAAGTTTGTGGTACCTTGTTATGGCAGCCAAGGAAACTAAGACAGTATTTGTTACACATGACCAGGGACAATTTTTTAACACTGCAGTTTCCTGAAGCTGCAATACCAATTGGAGAAAACAGGAGCCTGGTCAAAAGTTTAAAAGGAGTATCTGGGGGAAAAGATGTCTATAGGAGGTAATGTATACCTCTGATATAGTCTTTAAACTTTGGAAGGTCATGCACATGTGTAGGCTTCACTCATGCAAAAAAAAATTATAATCTAAGATAACCTCAATCTTTCACCTCTGGCTATCCTTGATTCCCTATGTAAAAAGAAAGTAAAGGCTGAATCAGAGTTCTAAATCGTCAGAGAATTGAAAGCATGTGCCAGTGGAAGCACAGATCCACTCAGGAAATGGCAAAAGACTTATTAGTTTAAGGCACTTAAAGAAATAACTGATTATTAGCAAAGCACTAAGCAAACTGAACAGAGACTTCTTTGCTACATACTGTAGTAGAATACAGACTTAATAGAATTAATACAGGAAAAGTTACTCTACAACTAAACAACAATAACAACAACAAAGCAACAACAGAAGCAAATCCTACAGGCAGGAATGAGATGTGATGTTAAGAATTATCATATTATAATATCTAAAATGCTTAGTTTTCAGCAAGAAATATGAAACATGGAAAGCAAAAGAAAAATTTGGCCCTTATAAAAGTAAAAGAAAAAGTCAATAAAAACTATTCCAGAACAATCTCAGATGTTGGACTTATTAGACAAAGTCTTTAATATGTTCAAAGAACTAAAGGAAAGCATGTCTAGAGAAGTAAAGTAAGAGAATTGCATCTTTCTAAATAGAGAATTTCAATAAAGAGATATAAAATATTAAAAAAAGAACCAAACACAAATACCAGAAATTTTAAAAATCACTGGAGAAGATTGGAAGCAGATTTAATTTGGTAGAAGAACGAATCAGCAAACTTGAAGATAGGTCAAATGAGTATGTAGTGCCAGGAACAGAAGGAAAATAATCAAGATAAATGAACAGAGCCTGAGAGACCTATGGGACACCCTCAGGTGAATTAGCATATGCATAATAGGAATCCCCAAGTATGAGGAGATAGAAAAAATGGGCATAAATAATATTTGAAGAAACAGAGACCAAAAATTTGGTGAAAACGTTAGTCTACAAACCTAAGAAGCTCAACAAAATCAAAGTAGGTTAAACACAAAGAGATCCACACCTAAATATATGAAAATCAAACTGCCTAATGCCAAAGACAAAGTAGTACCTTGAAAGCGCAAGAAAAAAACAGCTCTTCGCATATAAGAGATCCTATACAAGATTAACAGTTGACTTCTCAACAGAAACCATGGATACCAGAAGGGAATAATGTGACAGAGTGCTGAAAGAAAATTCCTGTCAAACAAGAATTCTATTATTTCTTCTCCTACCTGATTTAAAAGATCCCTGCATACTGTATGAGGCAATAATTATAAAACTGTGTTGATGGGCTTATAAAATATAAAGATGTGCTTTGTATGAAAATAGTAGCACAAAGTAGGGGGATGAGAACAGAGATAGATTGAAGAAAAGTTTCTGTATACTTGAGAATCAGTAAATTTATAAATTATCTGGAATCCCCTGGGGCCACTAAAAATAACTCAAAATCAATAGAGTAAAAGAAACCACAGAGGGACTTCAATGTTATACAAGAATATATCTAATACCAAAAAAAAAAAAAGCAGTAATGGAGGAATAGAGAGACAAAAAAGAGATAAGATATATAGAGAAAAATAGCAAGAGACATAAATCCCATATTATCAGTAATTATGCTAAATGAAAGTAGCCAGTCTTCAAAGACCATATGTTATATTACTCTTTTATTATTAAATGCTCAGAATAAGAAAATCTATAGAGATTGAAAGTAGATTAATGGTTGTCTATGGCTTGGGGGAGGATAATGAGTGACTGTTAAGGGGTGAGGGATTTCTTTTTTTAGTGATGAGAATCTTCTCAAATTACACTCGTGATGGTTGCACAAATCTGTGGATAGACCAAAATCCTCTGAACTGAACATATTGAATTGATTGATTTTATGGTACGGGAATTATATCTCAAAAAGCTGTTAAAATATAGTAGGGTACTATTTTCTTTTTATTATTAACTGATATTTAATAATATCAGCCAATTATAATAATAAAACCTTTGTGTTTCCAGTTATCTGATTCAATAATTGATTTAGGAATGGAATAGATACTAACCTTCAATGAAAAATTCAATTGGATTTCTGAATGGATTTTTTTTATACCATTATAGCAGACCAAGAAATCTAAAAATAAATTTTTAAAAAAATTTCAAGTGTTAGGACTTTAAGAAAAAAAGATTGCATTTTTTAATTGTTGTTTTATTATGTTTTGCCATTAAAAAAGATTTCCTACCCAAAAGAAAAAAAATAAGAGTGAAAAAAAATACAAAGTTCCTACATTTTGCATTAAGGAAGAGAACTGGAAAATGAAACAGCAGTCCGTCCTTCATAGGATTGGTTTCTTGCTCCACCTTCCAGCTTTGAAACCAGTTTGCATTTGGATAGATAGAAAGAAGAACTCACCAGATAGGCTTCTAACAACAGAAGACACACAAGTTTATTTGCAGCCTGGAATCACAGTAGCCATCAACAGAGTGTAGAGACAGTGAAGTAGAAATGGTGCTCGGGCAGGTAAAACATAAACAGGTATTCATGCAATCCATGCACTCTACCACCACTGTTGCTACCATCCTACTCTACTCAGTTCCCTGGTAGCAGAAAGAGGATTCCTACTTTATTTGGAGAAAGGGTGCTGACAGAAATGATTCTCTAGCAGAGGTAAGAAGGGTTGAACCCCCAATCTTGGTAGAAAAAGGAAGGTGCATGGCAAATGTAGCAGAAGTGAAGCAAAACCATGACTAAGTCACTGGGAAAGGTTGGTGGAGAAGATAGTGGGGATGATGGTAAGGTGAGCCTGAGAGAATGAGAGAGTTATTTTTCAAAAGACAAGAAACAGTAAAAAATTGATGTAAACAGTGCACAGTTTACATCAATTTTGTAGTATAGAGGATACTACAATGACAAGATGGCAAATAGACCACGCACTATGAGAAACTATCAGTGAAAGCCACACCAACAAAACACAGTTTTATCCAAACCATTATATTACATAAACCACCTCCTAACTCAGATGCTAAACTGGAGGAGGAAGATACTAGAAGAAGGTAGAAGACACTTCCCAAAATACTGATTATTTATACAAAAAGAGTCATCATACACCTGGTAAAATCCTTTTGCTAAGTTAATAAGTCTTCTATTGATAATGACCAAAGTAAGATTAATCTTACGTCCTTGGCAGTATGTACGACTTCAAATGCTATGTTGAGATCAAATATAAAAAGTTGCTTATCTGCAAATTTATATTTTTAGGACTGTACAGTGTGGTCTTAGCACACAATCTTCAAGGTATTGAATTTCATTTTAAAGAGGAGCTGTCAGGCTTGGTGCACAAAAACTCCATTATTTTCCACCACTACAATAGGTCATACAATATTGTAAAATAAAATAAAATAAATTTAAAATAAAATAAAATAAAATAAAAACAACTCAGTTAAAAACAATATAAGACCTTTTGCTGCATGAGTAACACCGTAAGCATTGAATAAAATTTTCCAGGCATTTTCCCAAGCCTGTGCCTTAACATAACTGACAGTTTTCAAAAGTTTTGAAAGTTTTCAAAAACTTTTCCTCAGAAAAAAACATTTATCCCAAATAGGAATTTGATTATCCAGAAAGTAGTATGACCTAAATGAAAATTAAATAAATTGACCAATAATTTATTTCATTCTTAGAGCTTATTATATCCAATAGTTAGAGCTGAAATATAAAAATTAGAATTATGTTATAATTAATTCCTATTATATTAGAATTATTATTTACATTTATAAATGTTTGTTGCTATATACTATCTATTTCTTATAATTGATTATAGTAAATCTAACCTGACCTTATACTCTCTTTAAAAATTTGTAATTTCTTTCAATCTATTTTTCTATTTTATTTTACACTTTCCAATAAAAGACTTTTTAACAGCTCAAAAAAAAAAGCCATTGATTATATACTTTGGATAGATCATATGGTATGTGACTATATCTCAATAAAACTGCATAATAAACAAATAAATAATTGTGCAAGAAGAGCCAGAAATAGCAGCTATGTACAGCAGAGGAAACAGAGAGATTGAAAGGGGAGGAATTTCCTTCTTTGCTTGACTGCCTTTTGTTTATTATTATTATTATTGAAATAATGAAAATGCTTTAGTAATGACTGAAGTGATGAGCACACTACTATGTGATTATACCAAATACTATTGATTGTACACTTTGGATAAATTGTATGCTTTATTAATATGTATCAATAAAATTGATTTGTTTAAAAAAATAGGGTGGGTTGGGGGAAAAATACACCAAATTGTAAGATATCAATGATAGTAGTAATATTTTGACAGTGCTCTTGCATATTCTGTAACAAATATATCACAACAATGCAAAGTCTTGGTAGAGGAGTGATGTATAGGACCACTGTATGATATTATGCATGTTTATTTTGTAAGTTCACAACTTTTACTGTCATGTTAATGAATGAATGATATACTTCAATAAAAATATATTAAAAACATTTAAATTTAAAGTCCAGATTAAATTACAATGGTCCAATAAATTACAATATCAAGTAAAAAAGATTGGCGGGATTGAAAGGTTAAAAAAATCAATGATATTCAAGACACAGTCTCCTGTTTTTATAATCCTACATGCCTCTTCCATAAAGCACAAATTTTAATCTTCCAAGTGATCTTGTTTTTTCATCACGTTACAAAGCTAACTCATGCTACAAAGCTAACTTTAACTTTGGAAAATTGTCATAAATTTAAATCTGTAGCTTCTATAAACTTCTATTTAGAGTAAGGAAACAAATAAAGATAGCAACAGAATGAAAATAGTTCTGACATTGAATAAGCTTAGGTGTTTTTGATTGACTAGGGAGGCACATAAAACCAATGTGCAGAAAGTTCTGACGTGATGTAGATCTTAAAACATAATAACAATTACTTAGAAATTAAAACATGATAGGCACTGTTCTAATTGCCTTACATAAGCCAACTCATTTTATCCTCGCAAAGAATCCATGCATAGATTCTATTATTATCCTTGTTTTTAGGTGAAGAAACAGAGGCACAAGGAAATTACGTTATTAGGGGAGCCCTGTTGTCCGGGCCATATAGCCCCAGAGTCTGAACTCAGTCAGATGAGGTATTATTCCTCAAGCTCATCAGTTTTTCAAAGCTGTTTTTCGTTTTAAAAAGTAAAAGTAGTTGTAGGTATTTTCATGTAAATAAAATATAAATTAAAAACTCATTTTTGCTTTGTATTTTATCTCTGAGTTCCCCTACAGTTGAAAATAATAGGTTTTGATGAAAAACTATCTCTTTGTTTAATTCTTGAGATTCTATGCATGCAGCATAACTTTAAAAAATATCCCAAAATGTAGAATGGTACAGCCACTGTGGAGGAATGTTTGGCTGTTCCTACCGAAGTTTAAAGTAGACTTGCCATGGGACCTGGCAATACCATTGTTAGGTATGTACCCAGAAGAACTGAGAGAGCAGTGACACGAATAGATATCTGCACACTGATGTTCACGGCAGCATTATTCACGACTGCCAACAACCCAGGTGTCCATCAACTGATGAATGGATAAACTAATGGTGGAGTATACACACGATGGGATATTATGCAGCAGTAAGAAGAAACGAAATCGTGAAACATATGACAACATGGATGAACCTGGAGGATATTATGTTGAGTGAAGAAAGCCAGACACAAAAGGAAAAATACTGTATGATTGCCCTATTATGAGCTAAATATACTATGTGAAATATGAGTATGGGTAGAATTGCATATTTAAGACCATTTTTTCCTTGAAGCTGAACAAATGTAAGTTAATACTATAGAATGTTAACATTAGACAAAAAAAACCAAAAACGTTATACCAAGTGAAGGAGACCAGATACAGAGTACTACATATTGTATGATTCCATTTATATAAAATGTACATATA
>JAQZBX010069582.1:0-15554 GCA_029593785.1 Cabassous unicinctus | reverse complement strand
CATCTACATACTACCTCTTTCAGCCACAATCTCATTTATAAATCAGCAGTGTTAGTTATACTCATTATAATGTGTTACTCTATTCATTTCCACACTTTTACAATAAACCTTATTAAAAATTCTACATACATTAAGCATCAGCTCCCATTCTCAACCCACATTCTATTTCTTAGTAACTTATACTCTAGAGTTTACCTCTATAAGTTTATTCATTGTATTTTGTTAATATTAGTGAGACCATACAATATTTGTCCTTTTCTGTCAGGCTTATTTCAATCAACATAATATCTCAAGGTTCATCTATGTTGTCATATGCATAGCAATTTCATTTCTTCTTATAGCTGAATAGTATTCCATTGTATGTATATACTACATTTTGTTTAGCCATTCATCAACTGATGGACACTAGAGTTGGTTCCGTATTTTAGCAATTGTGAATAATGCTGCTATAGACATTGGTGGGCAAATATCAGTTCGCATCCTTGCTTTCAGTTCTTCTGAAAGGAATTGCTGGATCATACAGGAGTTTTATATTCAGTTTCTTGAATTACTGCCAAACTGTCTTCCACAGAGGCTGCACAATTCTACATTCCCAATAACAATGAAGGAGTGCTCCTGTTTCTCTACATCCTTTCCTGCACTTTTAGTTTTCTGTGTTTTTTTTTTAAATAATGGCCATTCTATAAGGTGTGAAATGATATCTTACTGTAGTTTTGATCTGCTTTTCCCTAATAGTGATGTTGAACATCATTTATGTGCTTTTTGATTATTTGTATTTCCTCTTTGGAGTAATGTGTATTTAAGTCGTTTGCCCATTTTTAAAAGGGTTGCTTGTCTTTTTATCGTTGAGTTGTATGATCTCCTTATGTAACATGGATAGCAAACCCTTGTCGGTAATGTGGTTTCCAAATATTTTCTCACATTGAGTAGGCTGCCCTTTTACTTTCTTGACAAAAGCTTTTGGAGAACAAAAGTGTTAAATCTTGTGGTGGTCCCATTAATATATTTTTTCTTTCCTTGCTTGTGCTTTGTGTTTAAAGTTTAATAACTACTGCCTACGACAAGATCTTGAAGACATTTCCCTAAATTTTCTTCTGGAAGTTTATTGATTGTAGCTTTTATTTTTAGGACCTTGATTCATTTAGAGTTATTTTTGTATAAGTTGTGAGATACAGGTCCTCTTTCTTTATTTTGGTTATGGATATCCTATTCTCGCAGCATCATTTGTTGAATAGACATTCTGGCCCAGCTGGGTAGGCTTTATAGCCCTGTCAAAAATCACTTGACTTTAGATGTTAGGGTCTATTTTTAACTCAATATGTCTATCTTTATGACAGTCCATGCTGTTTTTAACACTGTAGCTAAGTAACATGCTTTAAAGTCAAGAAGTGAGAGTCCTCCAACTTCGTTCTTTTTAAAGACATTTTTAGCTATTTGGGGCACCTTACTCTTCCAAATAAATTTGATAATTGGCTTTTCCATTTCTGAAAAAAAAGTGCTGTTGGGATTTTTGTTGGGATTGTGTTGAATCTGTAAATCAGTTTGGGTAGAACTATATTTAGTCTTCCAATCCATGAACAACGAATGTCCTTCCATTTATTTAGATCTTCTTTCATTTCTTTGAGCAATGTTTGTAGTTTTCTGAATACAGGTCCTTTTTGTCCTTGGTTAAGTTCATTCTTAAATATTATATTCTTTCAGTTGCTATTATAAATGGAATTTTTTTCTGACTTCCTCCTCAGATTGCTTATCAGTAGTGTATAGAAACACTACTAATTTTTGCATATTAACTTTGTATTCTGCCACTTTGCTGAACTTGTCTATTAGTTCTAGTAGTTTTGTTGTAGATTTATTGGGGTTTGCTAGATATAGGATCATGTCATCAGCGAATAGTGAAAGTTTTACTTCTTTTCCTATTTGGGTGCCTTTTATTTCTTTGTTTAGCCTAATTGCTTTAGCTAGAATTTCTTGCACAATATTGCTTAATAATGGTGACAGTGGACATCCTTGTCTTGTTCTTGATCAGCTAATAGCGACAGTTTTTTTGAAATTTTTTATTAGAGCTGTGAACTTACAGAACAATCATGCACATGTGTGGAATTCCCATACAACATCCCTTTACCAACACACCAGACTGTTGTGGAAAATGTTACGTATTATGAGATAATATCAGCAGACTATTACCACTAACTCTGGTCTATATGTATATTTGGCATATTTCTTCCATATCCCCCTATTTTTTAACACAGTACATCTTTGGCATTGATGCAAGGATATTACAGTATTGCTGTTAACTGGAGTCCATATATTACATTAATTGTATTTTTCACATGCTTCTCCACATTCCCACCACCCTGCAGTAGTGATGTACATGCATTCTAGTTCACAGAAGGACATTCTTGCATTTGTACTATTAACCACAATTCTCATCCACCTCTGGGTTTGCTATATTATTCAGTCCCTAGATTATTCTTTAGCTTTCTTTCAATTGACATTAACATGACTAGATTACCCTTTTCAGCCACAATTCCATTTATAAGCCAGCTGCATTTGTTCTACTCACTATAATGTGTTACCATCAACTCTATCCATTTCTACACATTTACAGTCATGTTAATTAAACTTCTTAATACGTTAAGCATCAGTACACCCTCTCAACCTTCCTCTTATCTCCTAATAACCTAACTCTAGGTTTTAACTCCATGAGTTTATTCTTTGATTTAGTTCATAATAGTAAGACCATGTAATATTTGTCCTTTTGTGTCTGGCTTATTTCACTTAGAATAATGTCTTCAAAGTTTATCCATGTTATCATATGTGTCCCAATTTCATTTCTTCTTACCACAGAATAGTATTCCATCAAATGTATGTACCACATTTTGTTTACCCATTCATCAGTTGATGGATACTTGGGTTGTTTCAAACTTTTGGCAATTGTGAATAACTGTTATGAACATCAGTGTGCAAATGTCTGTTCATGTCACAGTTTTCAGTTTTTCTGAATATATTCAGTTCCTGGATCACATGGTAGTTCTATATTTAGCTTCCTGAGGAGCTGCCAAACTATCTTCCATAGAGGCTGCATCATTTTACATTCCCACTAACAGTGAAGGAGTGTTCCTATTTCTCCACAACTTCTCCAGCACTTATTGTTTTCTGTTATTTTTTTCAGTAATGGCCATTTTATGCTGTGTGAAATGATATGTTTTTGTTGTTTTAATTTACATTTCCCTAATAGCTAGTGATATTGAACAATTTTTCATGTGCTTTTTGGCCATTTACATTTTCTTTTTGGTGAAATGTCTAAGTCTTTGGACCATTTTTTAATTGGATTGCTTGCTCTTTTATTGTTGAGTTGTATGATTTCTTTATATAGAATAGAAATCAAACCCTTATGGGATATGTGGTTTTCAAATATTTTATCCCACTGAGTGGGCTACCTTTTCTCCTTCTTGACAAAGTCCTTTGAATCACAGAAGTGTTTAAGTTTGAAGAGGCCCCATTTACCTATGTTTTCTTTCATTGCTCCTGCTTTTGATGTAAGGTTTAAGAATCCACCCTACCACCAGGTCTTGAAGATGTTTCCTTATATTTTCTCCTGAGAACTTTATGGTTCTAAATTTTATATTTGTTTTTTATCCATTTAGAGTTAATTTTTATATAAGGTGTGAGATAATGGTTCTCTTTCTTTCTCTTGGATATGAATATCCAGTTTTCCCAGCACCATTTGTTGAATAGACTGTTCTGTTCCTGCTGGCTGGGTTTGACAGCCTTGTCAAAACTCACTTAACCATAGAAGTGAGGATCTGTTTCTGAACCATCAAAATGGTTCTATTGGATTATGTGTCTTTCTTTATGCCAGTACTATGCTGTTTTTACCACTGTAGCTAGGCAATATGATTTAAAGTCCAGAAATGAGAGTCTTCCAACTTCATTTTTCCTTTATAAGATACTTCTGGCTATTCAAGGCCCTTTCTCCTTCCAAATAAATTTGATAAATTTGAGTTCCATTTCTTTAATAAATGGTAGTTGAATTTTTATTGGGATTGCATGGAATCTATATGTCAATTTGGGTAGAGTTGATATCTTAATGATATTTAGTCTTCCAATCTATGAACATGGAATGTCCTTCCAATTACTTAGGTCTTTCTAAAAATTTTCTTTTATCAATGAATTTCATTTTTTTAAATACAAGTGCTTTTCATACTTGGTTAAGTTTATTCCTGAATATTTGATTTTTTAAATCACGATTGTAAATGTAATTTTTTCCTGACTTCCTCCTCAGCTTGCACATTACTAGTGTATAGAAACACCACTGATTTTCACATATTGGTCTTGTATCCTGACACTCTACTGAAATCATTTATTAGCTCTAGCAGCTTTGTTAGACTTTTCAGGACTTTTTAGGTATAAGATCCTATTATCTGTGAATAGTGAAATTACTTCTTCTTTTCTGATTTGGATGCCCTTTGTTTCTTTTTCTTGCCTGATTACTCTGGTTAGAACCTCTAGCACTCTGCTGAACAACAGAGGTGATGGTGGGAATCCTTGTCTTGTTGTCTTGTCCCTGATCTCAATGGGAAAGCTTTCAGTCTTTCACTATTGAGTACAATTTTAGCTGTGGGTTTTTCATATATGGTGTTTATCATATTGAGAAAGTTTTTCAATTCCTATCTTTTGCAGTATTTTTTTTTTTCAAGAAAGAATGCTGTATTTTGTCAAATGCCTTTTCTTTGTCAATTGATAGGGTCAAGTGACTTCTTTGATTTATTAATGTAGTGTATTACGCGGATTGATTTTTTTGTTGTTGTTGAACCACCTTTGCATGCCTGGTATAAAACCCACTTGATCATGATGAATTATTATTTTAATGTTTCGTTGGATTTGATTAGCAGGTATTTTGTTGAAGATTTTTGCATCCATATTCATTAGGGAAATGGGTCTGCAGTTTTCTTTTTTTTGTAATATCTTTATCTGACTTTGGTATTAGGGTGATATTGGCTTCGTACAATGAGTTTGATAGCATTCCTTCTTGTTCAATTTTTTGGAAGAGCTTGGGTAAGATTGGTGTTAATCTTCTTTGAATGCTTGGTAGAACTCACCTGTGAAACCACTTGGTCCTGGGCTTTTCATTTTGGGGAGTTGTTTGATGATTGAATATCTTTACTTGTGATTGGTTTGTTGAGGTCTTCTATTTCTTTTAGGGTTATCATAGGTTGTTTGTACGTTCCTAGGAATTTTTCCATTTCATCTACATTGTATAGTTTGTTGGCTTACAGTTGTTCATAGTATCCTCTTATGATCTCTTTTATTTCTATGGGACCCCTAGCAATTCCCCATTTTTAATTTTTTTAATTTGCATCGTCTCTCTTTTTTCCCTTTGTCAACCTAGCTAAGGGTCTGTCGATTTTGTGCTACTCAAAGAACCAACATTTGGTTTTGTTAATTCTCCCTACTGTTTTTTTGTTCTCAATTTCATTTATTTCTGCTCTGATCTTTGTTATTTCATTCCTTCTGCTTGCTTTGAGAATAGTTCACTATTTTTTTAGTTTCCCCAGCTGTGTATTTAGGTCATTGATTTTAGCTCTTTCTTCTTTTTTAATGCAAGCATCAAGGACTATAAATTTCCCTCTCAGCACTGCCTTCCCTGCATCCCATAGGTTCTGATATGTTGTGTTATCATTTTCATTTGTCTCAAGATATTTAATGATTTCTCCCTCCATTTCTTCTTTGACCCACTGATTACTTAAGAATGTATTCTCTAATCTCCATATATTTGTGAATTTTCTATATTTCTGCCTATTGTTGATTTCCAACTTTATTCCATTATGATCAGAGAAGGTGCTTTGTATGATTTTGATCTTGTTGAATTTACTGAGATCTGCTTTGTGACCCAATATATGGTCCATCCAAGAGAAAGATCCATGTGCACTTGAGAAAAAAGTATATTCTGTTGTTTTTGGGGTACAGTGTTCTGTATATGTCTCTTAAACGTAATTCATTTATCCTTTTATTTAAGTTCTGTTTTTCTTTATTGATCCTCTATCCAGATGTCCTCTTCAATGCTGAGAGTAATATACTGATATCTCCAAGTACGATTGTAGACATCTATTTCTTCCTTCAATTTTGCCACTGTTTGCCTCATGTAATTTGGGGCATCCTGGTTAGGTGCATATACATTTGTGTTTATTATTTCTTCCTGGTGAATTGCCCCTTTTATTAATGTATAATGTTCTTCTTTGACCTAATAAGAGTTTTACTTTTAAAGTCTATTTCATCTGATATAGGTATAGCTACTCAAGTTTTTTTGTAGTTCCTGCATGCCTGGAATATCTTTTTCCAGGCTTTCACTTTCAATCTATTTGTATCCTTGGGTCTAAGGTGAGTCTCTTGTAGACAGCACACAGATGGCTCATATTTTCTTTTCCATCCTGCCTGTCTACATCCTTTGATTGAGGAATTTAATCCATTAACATTCAATGTTATTACTGTAAAGGCATTTCTTATTTCATCCAGTTTGACCTTCGGATTTTATCTGTCATATTTTATTTTCAACACTCTTTTGACACTTTTAATTACTTTTACTGATAGAACCTTTATTTATATTCTCTCTTCCAATCTTCTATGTCCTGTCTTTTCTTTTCAGGCTGTAGTATTCCCTTTAGTATTTCCTGCAGAGTTGGTCTCTTGGTTACAAACTCTTGCAATTTCTGTTTATTTGTGAATATTCTAAACTCGCCCTTATTTTTTGAAAGACAATCTTGCTAGATATAAGATTCTTGACTGGCAGTTTTTCTCTAGCAGTATCTTAAATATACTATACCACTGCCTTCTTGCTTCCATGGTTTTTGATGAGAAATCAGCACTTAATCTTATTAGGTATCCCTTATATGTGATGCATCACTTTTCTCTTGCTGCTTTCAGAATTCTATCTTTGTCTTTGGCATCTGACATTCTGATTAGTATGTCTCAGAGTGGGTCTGTTCAGATTAATTTGGATGGGAGTACATTGTGTTTCTTGGAAATGAGTATCTATGTCCTTCAATAGGGTTGTGAAATTTTCTATGATTATTTCTTCAAATATTTCTCCTGTTCCTTTTCCCTTCTCTTCTCCTTTTGAGACACCCATAGCATGTATATTTGCATATGTCTTGCCATCACTTAGTTCCCTGAGACCCTGTTCAAATTTCCATTCTTTTCTTTATTTATTCTTTTATATGTTCACTTTCAGAAGCCTTGTCTTCAAGCTCACAGATCCATTCTTCTGCCTCTTCAAATCTGCTGTTATATGCCTTCATATAGGAGGTGGTGGTGGAGCCACAGGCACCAGCAGTCCATCCTGTGCAGGCTGAGAATGCCTGTTGTTGCTTCTAATTTGTTAATGTGTTTCTAGGAATTTGTCCATTTCTTCTACATTGACTAGTTTGTTGGCATAATATTGTTCATAGTATCCTCTTATGCTCTCTCTTATTTTGGCAGGGTCAGTGGTAATGTCCCCTCTCTCATTGCTGATTGTGTTTATTTGTATCTTCTCTCTTTTTCTTTGTCAGTCTAGCTAAGGTTTTTTTTATTTTTATTTTGTTAATCTTCTTGAAAAAACAACATTTGGTTTTGTTGATTCTCTCTATTGTTTTTTGTTCTCAATTTCATTTATTTCTGTTCGGATCTTTATTATTTCTTTCCTTCAGCTTGGATTAGTATTAATTTGCAATTCTTTTTCTAGTTCCTCCAGGTGTGCAGTTAGGTTTTCAATTTTAGGTCTTTTTTCTTTTTTAATGTAAGCATTAAGGATTATGAATTTCCATCTCAGCACTGTCTTTGCTGTATCCATAGGGTTTGATATGTTGTGTTCTCATTATTATTCATCTCAAAATATTTACTGATTTCTCTTGTAATTTCTTATCTGACCCACTGATTATTTAAGTGTGTTGTTTCATTTTCATATATTTGTGAATTTTTCCTTCTTCTGTTCATTGTGATTTCTAGCTTCATTCCATTATGATCAGAGAAAGTGTTTTTGAACATTTCAGTCTTTTTTACCTTTTTTGAAACCAGTCTTATGACTCAACATATGGTTTATCTTGGAGAAGGATCCAAAAGCACTTGAAAGGAATGTATATTCTGCTGTTTGGCAGCATAATGTTCTATAAATGAGTGTTGCATCTAGTTAATTTTTCATATTATTCAACCTCTATGTTTCCTTATTTATCCTTTGTCCAGATGTTCTATCCAGTGCTGAGAGAAGTGTATTGAAGTCTCCAGCTATTATTGTAGTAATGTCTATTTCTCCATTCAGTTTTGCCAATATGTGCCTCATGTATCCTGGGGCACCCATGTTAAATGCATAAATATTTATTATAGTTATTTCTTCTTGCTGAATTTCTCCTTTTATTAATATATAATGCCCTTCTTCATATCTTATAACTGTTTTGTATTTAAAATATATTTTGTCCAATACTGGTATTGCTACTCCAGATTTTTTTGATTACTATTTGCATAGAATATCTTTTTCCAACCTTTTGCTTTCAACCTGATTATGTCCTTACATCTGAGGTGAGTCTCCTGTAGACAGCAAACAGATGGCTCATATTGTTTTATCCATTCTGGCAGCCTATGTTTTTATATTTGGGAATTCAATCCATTAACTTTCAATGTTATTACTACAAAGACATTACTTACTTAATTTATTTTATCCTTTGTCTTTCTGTTGTTATATCTTACTATTGTCTGTTTTTATACCCTTTAAGTTACACTTACTAATAATCTTCATTTCTAAACTCGTCTACAAGTCTCTCTCCCTTGTCTTTTCCTTTCAGGCTGTAGCACTCCTTTAGTATCTCTTGTAAATCTGGTCTTTTGGTAACAGAGTCTGTCAGCTTTTGTTTTTCTGTGAAGACTTTAAAATCACCTTCATTTTTGAAGGACAGTTTTTCTAGATAAAGTATTCTTGGCTGGCAATTTTTCACTTTCAGTACTTTAAATACATCATCCCACTTTCTTCTCACCTCCATGGTTTCAGATGAGAGATTGGCACTTAGTCTTATTGAGGTTCCCTTGTATGTGAGTCATTGATTTTCTCTTGCTGCTTTCATAATCCTCTCTTTATCTCTGGTATTTGTTATTCTGAATAGTAGTTGTCTTGGAGTAGGTCTATTCAGATTTATTCTGTTTGGGGTGCTGTGTCCTTTTTGGATATTGATATTTATATCTTTCATAAAGGTTGGGAAGGTTTTGGTCATTATTTCCTCAAATGTTTTTTCTGTCCTTTTTCTATTCTCTTCCCCTTCTGGGATGCGAATAGTGTGAATGTGTGTGTGTTTCACATTATCATTCAATTCCTGAGAACCTGTTCCATTTATTTCCATTCTTTTTTCCTCTTGTTTTCCTGTCTTTTCAAGTTCAGGTCTTCTGTCTTCCATTTTAATAATTCTGTCCTCCCTCAATCCAAATCTGCTGTTATGTGCATCTAATGTATTTTTTTACCTAATCTATTGTGCCTTTCATTCCCATAAACTCTGGTAGTTTTTTTATTTTTATTTTTATTTTTTTGGAAGGCTTTCAAATTTTTCTCTATATTCACCAAGTGTCTTCTTAATATCCTTTACTTCTTTAATCATATTTTCCTTTCACTCCTTGAATTGACTTAGGTGATTTGTGTGATTATCACTGATTAGTTGTCTTAAATCCTGTGCTTCAACAGGATTTTTTGGTTTGTTCCTTTGGCTGGGCCATCTCTTTCTGACTCTTAACATGGCTTAACATGGCTTGTAGTTTTTTTGCTGATGTCTAGGCATCTGAATATATTGTATTTATATCAAAAGGTTGTTGTGAGCATTTGAGATATTGAGACTCAAAAGCCCTACATTTGTCTTAGAAAGAACATCTATTCAGACAAACCTTTGGGCTTATTGCATCACTTGAATTTCCCTACTGTATTTTAAGGGATAGACATCATATTATTTAACTGTGTATCCCCAATGCTTATTACAGTGTTCGACATACAAAATAAACTTAACTACTTGTTGAAAGAAGAATGTATAAATGAATGAATCAATTAAATAATGACTTTTCCAATGTTGATAGGTTTGACCCAGAAACATAACTTTACACCTAAATAATTTTTACATCAAATACAGATAAAAGTAAGGCTGTCCATAGAGATGGTTTTTAGTAAAAAATGTCGCGTCTGAAGACGATGATGGTAAATATCTGGGAACGTTTGTTCAACAGGAGAAGCTTGTTAACATAATGCATATGGCGTTTTTACATAGTGATGCACTTGGGAACAAATTTCCCTACCCTTTCTTACAACAAAATGAGGTATAGCAGCTGGTAGGGACTAAAGGAGTGAGTAAAGCAAGTAAATAATATCTTATTATTCAGGGTGACAGTACAATGATCTATTAATTTGTATATGGTAGCACTTAAGGAAGGGTGCTAACTTCCTTAGTGGAACATCAAGGAAGAGTTGGTTCCTAAGCTAGAACTTTAAAAGTAAGTAAACCTTAGTGAAATGAAGAAATTGGTAGAAGAGATCTTGGGAAGGAGTGTTCCAGGTAGAATGTGTAAAGTGGAATACATTTTTTTTCTTTTAAGATTTATTTTATTTATTTATTTCTCCCCACCCCCTCGTTGTTTGCACTTGCTGTGTCTGTTTGTCTTCATGTGGGAGGGAGACAACTAATTGCTTAAGCCACCTCCATTCACTGCTCTGTTGTGCCTCTCATTATGTTTTTCTTCTTGTGTCTCTTGTTGCATCATCTTGTCGTGTCAGCTTGTCGCACCTGCCCATCGTGCCAGCTTGCTGTCCTGCTTGTCCTCTTTAGGAGGCACCAGCAACCTCTGCTCCCTGCTTTGTTGCGTTTCTCATTATGTTTTTTTTTCTTGTGTCTCTTGTTGCATCATCTTGTTGTGTCAGTCTGCCACGCCCACCTGCTGCGCCAGTTTGATGTTTTCTTTAGGAGGCACTGGCAACCAAACCAGGAACCTCCCATGTGGTAGACAAGAGTCCAATCACTTGAGCCACATTTGCTTCCCATAGAATATATTTTTGAGAAAGCTTGTTAGAAACTTAAGGACTATCTCAGTATGTCTAAAAATGAGTGTCAGGAGGTAAGGGAAGATAAAGAGTGAGAGATGAGATTTGCGATAGTCTGTCTTTGGATTCCCTCAAAAACAGAGCCTGAAATAAGGAGTTAGATGTATATATGCTACTTGGGATATGATTCCAAGGAACAGTAGTCAAAGGACAAAAAGGGTGATTCATGCAAGAAGGAAAGTTAATTTAACAGTAAATTATCAAGGTCACTTCTTTGTATAATGGACTCCAAGAAGGGAAAATAATATTTTCAAGATTTTTCCTCTTAAAGAAAAGGAAGCTACTGTATTTATCCATATGCACTCAACATCCATCAACTGAGCATGTCCCTGGGGCTTTAAATTCTCCACATATCTAGGATGCACTTAGAAGCACTGCCAACCTAGCAGCACCTTCTAACCCAGGAGGAGAATGTACTGGACTGGAAGGCACACAAAAGACTTCCCTTGAGATGGGAGGCTGTCACCATGAAATGAATTGGACTTTGCATAAAACTACCCCCAGCAGCTGCAGTTGAAATCAGAGATGGGATAAGTGAACATGATGCAGGGTACAGAGGTTTCTTCTATGACAAATAAGCAGAGATCAGGCCAGAAAGGGCCTTTTACCTTATTAGGGAGCTTAGAATTTACCTCTTTCCGTTTATGCACTGAAATATTTAGAGTAAGGGAGTGATGTGACCAGAGGTAGATTTTTTTGAACATGAAACATCACCATGTATTTTACATAAGCATATATGACAGATACACCAAAAATGTCACAACCCAGTTCATATTAATTTTAAAAGAATGACATCATCCTACACCCAAAGACCTGCTGCATGAAAAGCAGTTTGTACTTCATTCTGTCAGTTTTCTGCCATTCAGTTAGAAAACTCCTTTTAATAAGAATTTAAATATAAATTATTAATTTGAAAGAGTGCCTAACAAATATTTAGTTGTTGAAAAGAGAAATAGTCTCTCGCTGTATTGGTAAACTGTTGGTGTGTGAAAATGCACACCGAAATGCAGTAGCTTAAGACCATTGGTCCCTGTTCTCAGCTAGTATGAAGGCCAGCCTCCAGTTGGATGCTCACCAACTCCTGTTTCTAATCCTGGCTCAGGCACATTCTTCTTTTGCATCTGACTGAAGCATTAAAGAACAAGCAGACACATACAAGGCCTCTGAACACTTTGCAAGTCACAGCGTAGACCTAAGTTTGGAACTGGTTCATGTCTGTCTCATTCTATAAGCCCAAAAAGTCAGATGGCCAACCCCAAAGTCAAAGGGCAGGGACATATATTCCACCCTTTTGTGCAAAGTCACATGTACACACACATGGCAAAAGAGATATAAATACAGGGTGAGATAAAGAATTGGGGTCAATAACACTATCTACCAAATATAGTGTGATGGAGATTTTTGTAGTAGGTATCATTAACTTCAAATTTAATGTTTCAATGCCCTACCTTTATTATATGTAAATTTAAAGTCATTTTAATTCTTCAATAATTCATTATTCAGGATTCAAGTAGCACAGGTATTAGATTCTTTATATAAACCATTATCTGGTAATTTTAATTTTCATGTCACCTAATATATTTTGATGAGAATCTGGCAATAAGAATTAAATAAATATTACATGTGAAAAAAAAAGAAATCAATTTAATATGCAGCTTTGATTTATTTTAAATCTAAAAGTGACCTGGAAAATGTTATCAAAATTTGAAGCATCTAATAATGATACCAGGTCATTTTATATTTCTTATTTTTACCTATTTTTAAGGCATCCCTCACTTTTGTAATCATAAATATAGCACAGGTCAATCAGATATTCAAAAGGTCACAGCCTGGTGACATGTACTCTTCCAGAAACTCCTGGGACAATAAAACCAATGACCTACCCTCTTGGGCAGCAAACATGCTAACTAAAACCTAGGAAATTCCTGGAAGTATTTACATGAGAATAGAAAAGGAGTTATGGTTATACTGCTTGTAATCTTTACTGTCTACAACAAAACATATATCAAAACCGTGAAATAAAGCAGTATTGGAGTAAAAGACATGGCCTTCAGATTGAGGCCAGTCCGTGTGGTAGTTGTTACCAGTTGACAATGAAATAAGGACAAATTCTGATTATTTAGAAATGTTTATAGAAGCTTGACATTGCTAGCACATCCAATGTGATCATTGGACTCACCTTATGGAACAGGAACTAAATCATTTGATCTGCATTTGGAGAAAGCTGGGTAGTTGTCACACACACACATAACAGTGTGCTAGTTAAATATTTCTTTATCAGCTTTAACCTAAAAGTATATTAAACCTGGAATTCATTTCTTTGACAATTTAAACTTTTGGAATTGACTACCAATGGAGGATTGAATATATTTTTGAGAACACAGTGTCACTTGCATTTTGGATAATAGCTAAAAGTGAATAACTTGAGCTTGCTAAAATTGCTTTAAAATCTCTTACTCCATTCCCATCTACAAACCACTTTGAAACTGGTTTCTTTACTGTCATTTTTATTGAAAGAAAATATAAAAACAGTTTAGATATATATCATTCTTTGTAGCATAGTTATCAATCTAACCTAGATTAGGTAAACTAATCTCCTTGCCTTTCCCTTCTGCTGCATCTCTTTGACTTCCCTTCTGCCTTCCTCCTATTCTGGTAAGGGGCCGTTTGGTGGAAATAACATTAGATTTGAATTCTCATCCTGCCTTTGCAGTCACTAGTGTATAATCACTAGCTTGGGAGTCACGTAACCCTTCAAGACTGCATTTTCCTAGGTGTAGAATGAAGACACAAATCAACTTTTTTCTCTCAACAGATTGCCTGACACACAGGAATCACTCTAAGGTCCCTTCAAATTTTAATTTTGAATCATATGAATAGGATGTTCAGTAATAAAGACGTCATTTTTAACAAATACATAACAAGATCCCCTGATTACTCTAAATAAAAGTTCATTAAACGAAAAAAAGTAAAAAGACGAATATGAGCAGCAACTTTCAAGTCATCTATATTTCACAAAGGAGAAAAACTAAGCAAAAACAATATAGCTTCTCAGATTCCCAACCTCTGTGTAAGACTTGTAAATTTTACTAACTGTCGACTCATGTGAAACCCAGTAACAGAGAGCTATGAGTCATGAACAGCAATTAGTCTGCTGTCAATCAAAAAGGAGTAGGATGGAATGCAAAACAATGATCAGTCAATTCTATAGAAACCTCCCACATAGTCTTAATATTCAACTATCAATATACAATAATGTTTACAAAGCAAAAAAAAAGGAGTTATGCCTCTGTTAAGCATGGCTCTATACTTTATAAATTACCATAGAGTTAATTTTTAAAGCATAGTGCTTTTTATAATGCCTTGTTGCAAGGACCTTCAAGTACCAATAGAGAGCTTTGCTTAAAGTTATTCTCCTACACACATGTTGAATTGCAACCTTAGCTACCAAAACCACTGTTGCGAATAAACACTTTTTTAAAATAAAAGTCTAATATAGCAAAATCAGTGTGCATTATAAGCATTGTGTTCATTGGGAATGTAGCAATAAATCAAAGTGTGTAATTTTGAGTAAAAATTGAAAATAGAAAGATTATGGAAAAAAACATAAATTTTTTAGTTTCTAAAAATTCTGATATTTGAGATACACTAACTTCTATCAAGCTGTTGGTGAAGAGGCACAGATTCTTTATGCTGAGTCCACATAAATGGAGCTACATTCCAGGAAATAGACTCTAAGATGAAAAGTTGAATGCACAAAGTTTATTTGGAAATGATTTCAGAATACAAAACTTTAAGAAAATTAAGATAGAATTGAGCAGAAGAGAAGCTGAACTGCAACATGTTTGCAACTAAGGTCTTTGTAATCCCATACTAGCCAGTCCAGAGGAAGTAAAATTTTTAGCTCAAAAATTCTCTGCTTCTGAAAGTAATTCATAGTGAGGGACATATATATGAATCATCAATAGCCAACATCCCTAACAGTTGGGGGATGGGTGCTGTATTAATTTTCTATTGCTGTTGTACAAATTACAACAGATCATGCTTTAAAACAACACAAAATTACTATCTTACAGTTCTGGAGGTCCAAAGTTCCAAATAAGTCTCCTTGAGCTAGAACAAGGTATCATTAGGATTGTGTTCTTTTCTGCAGACTCTAAGGGAGAATGTACTGTCTTGGTATTCCAGCTCCTGGAAGCCATCTGTCTTGGTTTGTTACCCCTTCCAGCTTCAAAGCCATCATGGCCAGTTGTTCTCACACTGTATCACTCTGGAATGGAGACTTCTCCCTCCTTCTTCTGCCTATAAGGACTCTTGTGATTAAATTGGACCCACCTAGATAATCTAGGATAAATGTTCTAGTATCATCCTGCATATTCCTTGTCCCAGTCCTTGAATTAGCCATCTCTCTAAAAAGCCCTGGTTTCTTTTTTTTTAAATTAAAAAAAAAAAAAAA
>JAQZBX010069581.1:0-15556 GCA_029593785.1 Cabassous unicinctus | reverse complement strand
CAACTTTGAAAGTCCTTATAAGCATTCTAAAAATTTTTTTAAAAGATAATTTGTAAAAATTAGCTATGCACCAAAAATCAAGAAGTAATAAGATGATGAGAAACTAGACTTGCGTTCTAGGCTTAACTTTGAATTTTATATTTGACTAATTACTTCACTCCTCAGCACCTTAATTTTCTTATCAGCATTATGAGAGAATTGAATCAGATCAATTTCTTCCAATCAGGAGTTTACTAAGAAAAGTAATAGAAAGTCAAGAGCTATTTCTGGTATTTTATAAAGCCTAATGAAAATAATTTAACTGTCCTTGATGAAGTTGTAGAGGGTTAAGGTGGGGGACACAGTACTGGCAATGAAAGCAAGCAAGAGAACAATATCAGGTAAATACTGTGGAATAAAAAAAGTCTTAGAACATCATTGTATGATAGGTATTTCCAATGTCATGTGGTCCAACTCATAAAGAGATGCACAATTACTTTCATTTTAAGTCATCGTAAGCTTTTCATTGTGCTCCCCCAATATCACACATGGACTCTTCCAGTTTCAGAAAGCTCTACTCTTTACATTGTCTAGATATACTTTCTTCTGTTAGTGGTTGCTCTCTTTATTTCCTAATCTCTCATGCTGTCCTCAACATATTTTAAATGAACTTCGATACCCACCATTCCACTGTGACTGCCAAATCCAATGACAGCTACTTTGTTCTTATTTCATCTCTCAGCAGCATTTGACACAGTTGATCATTCCCTCCTTCTGGACATGATTTCTTCCCTTGACTTCTTGGTTAGCATTCTCCTGCCTTGCCTCCTAACTCACTGGCTGATTCTTCCTAGTCTTTCATTCTGCCTCCTCTTACTCCTCTATCCTACCTGTAAATCGGATACCAAGGGGCTCAGTAACTAGGACTTAAGTGATCCCATCCATGCCGATGGCCTCAAATAGCCTAGATTCTCAAATCAATATCTTCCAATTCCTTATCTTTCCTATGAAATACAGACTCAAATATTCAACTTCATACTTGACAATCCCTTTTAAATGACTAACAGGCATCTTAACCTCAATATATCTATAAAAGAGCTCTTTATTTTTCCACCCAAACCCATTCATTCCCCAAGCTCATAAGTATTAGAAAATGGCACCACTTCTACTCAGTAGCTCAGAACAAAATCTTCAAAAGCATCCACAATTTATCTCTTTCTCTCTCTAATCTACTACTAAGTTCTATGCTCTCTGTATCCAGAAGCTACCCCAAATCTATTTCCTTTTATCCACATTTCCATTATCTTCATCGTGTCACCACTATTTCCTGCCTGGACTATTGCTGTAGTCTTCTACCTGGTCTCTCTGCTTATGCTCTTGCTCTCTACAATCTATTTTCCATGTAATAGCAAAAGTGATATAAATCAGATCATATCACTCCCCTTCTTAAAACCCACCGAATGACTGGTATCCTATCACAGCTAAAATCTACATTTCTAACCTTGTTCTACAATGCCATATATAATCTGGACCCTGCCTCTCTGAACTCATTGCAAACATTATCTATCCTGTCCACAACCTTTTGACCAAAGTGGTCTTTTCTCACCTTAGGGTCTTTATACTAGCTCCTTCCCTATTCTTGGAATGTTTTTTACCTTGATGGTCACAGGTCTGGCTTCTTATTATCATCCATGTCTCAGGTGAGATATCAGCTTCTTAGAGGCCTTCGCTGGCTACTCAGTTCAAAGCAGCCGTTTCCTCTTTTTACATCCTATTTAATTCTCTGCCTAAAACTTCATGCTTTCTGGCATTATTCTTTTTTGTGTGTTTATTTTTTTTCTCTCCCCAGTAGAATTAAGAGAGCAAGGACCTTGTCTTCCCTGTTCCTGCTGTTTCTACAGAGCCTAGAAAAAAGTTTGGCATATAGTAGGTTTCAATAAAAATTTGTCAAAAACTATGAAGGAATTAGGAAACACTGGGTCCTAGGATAGTAGCCAAAATGAACAGGTGACAATTGAAATTTGCTTTCATTCAAATTGGTGTCCTTGCTTTGACCTAAAAAAAAACTTATTAAAATTCAAATTCCTCTTCTGTACAATAATCTTCACTTATTTGAAGACAACTGTTGACTGATGTCCAAGTCTTTTCTTTGTCAATTAAAAAGCTCCTGTTTTTTAAAATTTGCCATTTTGGGGGAGAAGATTTAGAACGAAGTACACAGTGGGAATGAAATGTCAAATGCTCTCAACAGGTTTAATTTGTACAAAGCCCAATAAATTTGCCCGGGCTTGCTAGATTATCTTCTTAACAATCCAATTTTTAAAAAATCAAATAGCTATCAGTTTGCTGGGTTAGAGAGCCTAAGTAGATATTTTAACATATCCTAACTTAGGCAATTATGACACATTTTTCGTCATCCAGATTTATTTTATGATAAGCACAAGGAAACTCAAAATCTCAAACCTGATTTTTACCATTCTTACCTTCCCAGCACTCTCATTCCTGATTGCACCATCAGCAACAGTGTAATCTTTAGTTTACTATTGCCCAAAAATAATAATTTCTATTGTGCTTTATTAATTACTAAAATCTGTCAAGTGCTTAACATGTGCCAGCTAGTGTTCTATATGCTTCACATAGCTTATTTCATTTAATCCTAATGAGATGTATATGGTTCTTTACAGAGATGGAAACTGTGGCATAGAGTGATGATATTGTGATATGCGATAATGGGTAGAATTTGAAAAGCCTAAATGTAGGCTTTACATTTATTCCTAATAAACTGCACCTTGCTTTATTCAACCAATGCTAAGATGTTTTAGCAACCCGATTCTGTCTTCACTTACAACCTAACCTAGTTTTAGGTTATCCACAAATTTGATAACCTACCATTTATGTATTTAGCCAAGTTGTTTATGAAAACATTAACCAAGAATGGGTCAAGGATGGAGTTCTGGGATATGATCACTAAATATCTCTTTCTCAATAGATTATATCACATTTATCAATACTCTTTGAAATGGTCATTTCATTTTCATTTATCATCTTCCCCAAGTTCACCTTTTTCTATCTTGTTGCTGTTGACATAATTAGATATACTATTTCAATAGCATTCTTGGGATATGCCTTCTCTGTTCTCTTTCATGGCTTTATCGAATAGAGATTAAGATCATAGATTCTGGAATTTGACTACGTAGGTTCAGATCCATGCTTCCCAACTTTTAGCTGTGTGGCCTTGATTTAGTTACTCCTTTAAACCTCTGTTACCTCATCTATAAAATGGGGGGAAGTAATGCTTATGAAGAGCAAGTGAGAAAATGTGTGTAAAACACTTATCCCAGAGCCTAGCATTGAATAAGTTTTTAATAAATGTTAGCTCTTCTTAACATTGTTTAGTTAACCTAGCCAAAAAGAAAATGAAGTTAGTCTTATACAGTTTTAATCTTCAGAAGCCTATGCTAGGTCCTAGTGAATACACTTCCCTTTGTAAGAATTTATATGCTCTTGTTTTATACTATTTGAAAAACCATCTAGTTTAATATTCTATTATATAATTTTGCATAGGGATTGATGTTAGGTTCCACAAATCTATAATTGCAGAATTTATCTTTTTCACTTACTGTAAATTTGCACCACATTTGCTTCTCTCCAGTCCTTTGACACCTCTCCCTTTCTCCACCAATTCCTTAGAGAATGAAGTCTTATCCTCAGGTTCTCACCAACCCTGCAGTGGAGTTCATCTCAGCCAGGGCACTTGATGCTCCTTATCTTCTCACCTATCTTTGACATCAGTTCACTCCTAAGCTAGTTTGTTCTGCCCTTTCCCGTCTGAGGATCATTGTCTTTGATGCAGAAGACAGGCAGAACAGGAACAGAGTGGTCCTGCTTTCTTTTCGTCGTCTGCTATCACCATCTGTCTCAAGCAGAGGGCCTACCCCTTCCTGTTTGTTCTTCTTGCTAATCATTTTAATCTCTAAAATCTCTCCTTTTTGCATTATTATTTTACACAAACATGAGTCCATGAGACTTTATGCCTTAAAATATTCTTAAAGACCCATATACAATTATTTTAAATTCACCTTTCTTTGCACATTCCTCTTTCTATCTTTTGTTTATAACTTTTTAAAACATAAGCTTAGACACTTCCAGACTAAAATGACATTGGAAATAGTTTCTCCAAGTTTCTACCTAAAATATCTTTTAAGACTCAGATTAAAAGCAAAAACTCATATACAATGAGACTCTGAGAAATTTAAATACTACTATTTTTAAATTGCCTGCCAGCCATGTCTCAGTTTTAAGTGATTACAGAAAGTAAACTTGTTAAGTAAATTTGAAGTGAGTTTGTGATGTGTGGGCTAAGACTGTAGCAGTGAAGAGGATAGTAAGGGGACAGATTCAGTATATACTGAAAGTAGCACCAACAGGACTTAATGATGGATCAGATAAGGGTTGTGAGAAAAAGAAGAATCAAGGATCCTAAAACCCAGAAATTTTTAGTTTGAGCAATAAGGTAGATGGTACATCTATTTAGTGAGAGGTGGAAGACTTAGGAGAAGCAAATTGGGAAGGGGTATTAATATTTCTGCTTTGGTTATTTTCATTTAAAGTTAAAATTTTCCATTAGACATCCAAATTGAAATGTCAAGTACAATATAGGATTTTGGAGTTCAAAAGAGAGGGCCAGGCTGAAGATATAAATTTGAGTTATCTGTTAAAGATGGTATTTAAAGCCTCAGGACTAGCTGAAATCATCTAGATGACATCATAGAGGTGAGAAGAGAGCCAAGGAGTGAGCACTGGATCACTGACATTTAGAGATCTGGGAGAGGAGGTGAAGGAGTCTGCAATGAAGCAGCCAAAGATATGAGAGAAAAGCCAGACAAGCATGATATTCTGAAAACCAAGTGAAGAATATGTGTCAAGAAGGAGGGAATAGTCCATTATGTCAAATGTTAAGAGCTCAAGTAAAATGATCTCAGAAAAGCGACCATTAGATTTAGCAAGATGAGGTCATTGGTGAGATAAGGCTCATTTCATTAGAGAGGTCAGGAGAAATACCTAATTAGAAAAGAGATTTGGAGAGAAATGGAGGTGAAAGGGTAGAAACAATGAGTGTAACAACTTTGACATTTCCTGTGAAGGAGAACAAAGAAATGGGGTGGTAGTTGGAGTAGTACGTGGAGTCAAAGGAAGGTTGTTTGTTTGTTTTGGTGGACAATCTTAAAGCATGCTTGAGTTTAGATAGGAACGACCCAGTAGAGAAAGGGAAATTAATAATCTAGTAGAGAAACAAAAGAATGGGAACAAAAACATCCTTAAAAATAAGAGGAGAGGTTGGGCTAAGGTAGGTACTGTGAAATTTACTTTATAACTTGAGGGGAGGCCAATATGTATGTACAGATACAAGTGGTTGGTGGGATATTTGGTCAAAGGATAAGATAGTTCTTATTGGAGTGGAACTATTTTTAAATAAAATATGCAGAGAATTTATTTCTTGCAGTAAAGGGGAAGAGGATATTGGAGATTTGAAATCAACCTTTCAAAAAATGGAAAAGTAAATTTACTAGAGAAGTGGGATAGGATTGTTTGGCAATCTTAAGTGACCATTTGAAGTGAGTGGTCATGGATTTGAAATGACTTTGGTCAGTACTGCTGTGGTTCTCTTCTGTAATATTGTGGTGCTGTGAATAAATGTGGAGTGAGTTGTTTAAGTAAGTTTAGGGTTTTTGTTCAGGATATGGCCAAAAATGAAATAAATGTGCAAGTAAGTTAATGGCAGTTATAAAGAAATTATTCTAAGTCTGGTCAAAAGAATCCAAGCCTGGTAACAAGAGAAGTGAAGGAAATGAGAAGGGTCCGTATTTTCTTCCTTTTGCTTGCTTTGTGTTTATTTTGCTCTTATTTGTCTAATTTCTTAAGGGAGCAACTTAGAATATTATTTTGAGATCTCTCCTCTTTTCTTGCCAAATTTTGGAAGTTTTCCATCATTGTTTCTTCGAATACTCTTTCAACCCACTCTCTTTTTCCTCTCCTTCTGGGATTCCAATGATACAAATGTTGGTTTTGTGATTGTCCCTGAGTCTTTGTTCAGTTGTGTGTTTTTTTCCATCAATTTTCTCTCTGTTGTTGAAAGTGGGTAAATCAATTACTCTGTCCTCAAGTTCAACGATTCTGTCTTCTGTAATCTCCACTCTACTGTTGAACCCATCCAGTAAGTTTATATTTCAATTATTGTATTTTTTAAAAGATTTATTTTATTTATTCCCCACCCCACCCACATTGTTTGGCTCACTGTCTGTGTCCACTCACTGTGTACTCTCTGTGTCTGCTCATCTTATCTTTAGGAGGCATCAGGAACTGAACCCAGGACCTCCCACATGGGAGAGTGGTGTTCAATCGCTTAAGATACCTTTGTTGTCTCTCTCATTATGTTTCCTCTTTGTGTCTCCTTTGTTGCATAATCTTGTTGCATTAGCTTGCTGCACCAGCCCATCGCACCAGCTTACTGTCTTGCTTGTCTTCTCCAGGAGGCACCAGGAACCAAACCTGGGACCTCCCATGTGGTAGGTGGGAGCCCAATCGCTTGAGCCACATCCACTTCCCTAATTATTGTATTTTTGAGTTCTTTAATTTCCATGTTGTTCTTTTATTTATAACTTCTACTTCTTTTCTGTAATTTTATATTGTTTCAAGAGAATTTGTAATTGCCTATTGAAGCATTTTTCTGATAGCTGCTTTAAAATCCTTGTTATATAATTTTAACATCTGATTAATCTTGGTGTTGGTATTAGTTTACTCTTTTTTTTAAATTCAAGTTGTGGTTTGCCTAGTTAATGGTATGACAGTGGTTTTTATTGTATCCTGGACATTTTGGCTATCATATTAATAGGCAATGGGTCCTATTTAAATCTTTATTTTACCAGCTAATCACCTATTTAGCTTTAACAAGCAAATCTCGGCCAACTCTTATGGATTGTGGTTCCATTAACTATTTAATTTTCAGAGCTTTTGTGGTGCAATTTTTGTCTGCTTGGATTATCTTGTGCCAAAGATCACTGTTAGTTGCTGCTTGAGGAGACAGAAAAAGTTTCCCAGGCCAGAATTTCTAGTGCCTCTAGATTGAGGAAGAGAGTCTCTGGTCCACAGAGAAAAAGAGCACTTTCCAGGCCAGGCAGCTTGTTGTGGCAAAACCGTCTTTGCTTTTGCTACCTAGCCACCTGATTTTCTAAGTGAATGGCATGAACCTCAAACAAAGTGGGGTTTTTACACAAGAATTTGCTGTGAGTTACTCGAGCCAGGAACCTGGGGCTCATTCTTCCCTCTGTGTCAACCAGAAGTTATTACCAAGAATCA
This sequence comes from Cabassous unicinctus, assembly GCA_029593785.1. Classification (NCBI taxonomy): domain Eukaryota; kingdom Metazoa; phylum Chordata; class Mammalia; order Cingulata; family Chlamyphoridae; genus Cabassous; species Cabassous unicinctus. The sequence continues at coordinate 8,221 of JAQZBX010069581.1, read as the reverse complement.
AGGAAGTTTAAATTTTTGTGGCCCTCACTTGCAGAAGCCCTTTATAAGATCCTGTAATCTAAATGAGTTCACAGGGTCACATATCTTTGTAAAATTTGTACAAGTAGTATATTTTAACTTCAGTTAGTTATGACTATGACTTTTCCTATTCTGATTTCTTCCATCACATTGTCACAGGCATTTTTGGAATATGGCCAAGAGGGTACTGAGTTAGAGAATCTTTTATTTTGGATTTACAGGGATATACTTATGTTGTTCACAGAGACTCCTGTATATAGTTAACTTATTGCTACTCAATCCTGCCTAGGTGTGGCTTCTAAGAAAGTTCCTAAAACCCACCATGCTGACTCACCCAGCTTCATGACATAAAGGTTCAGGGCCAGTGGTTGTCTTGCAATATGAGCATGATCTATGTCACTGAGAGGTATTGAATAGGGAGGGAAAACAATATTTTAAACTTAGGGAACTAAAAGCTAGACTGTGGGCAATTCTTCCAACTATCAGACATGTAATATTATAAGTGCAGCATTTAGGGCACAATGGGAAATAGAAGTTATCTCCTGCCACTCAATAATGCAGCATATACAATTATAAACAATCCATATTTTTATTTATGGAAATTGCATGAAATAGAATTTAGCAGAATTTTTATACGTAAATCACAATTCTCTACCACAAATATCAAGTACATCTATGTGTGAAGTTACATGTTTTTGTATTCTGACACTCAATAGCAAAAACAAAAAAATTGATTAACCATGCTAGAAGAAAGATTGAATTATCTTTTTATCCTTTATTTAGAAAATATTCTTACAAAATCATTGCCATATGAAAGGCGGTATCAAAGAGTTTACAGCCAAAACCAAGCAGTTGATTGATTAAAAATAGTATGTTATTATTTTTTTTATTTTGTAATGTTTATAGTATTTGGCAGCTTTTTAAATTTGTAATTTGTTATGGTTTCTCTTCTCATTCTAAAGAAATACTTTTGTATCTAATTTGGTGTGAGTAATTTTGTATTTTTTCTTAAAGATGATTTCATAAAACCTGGATCCAATCCTACTTTCTTTCCACTTTCAAACCTACATCCAATCTATCTAAAAATCCTGTTATTTACCACCTCTAAAATATATATCAAATCTATCACCTTCTCTCCACCTTCACTGGCACCACTATTGGTGACTCCTCTCACGTCTTATCTGGACAATGGCAATAGCTTCTCTTTCCTGGGCAGAAATGTTACTTTAGTATAATCAAATCTATTGCTTTTCCTAAATTTTTAAAAGACTTTACTATCTTGCTTTAAAAGGTCTTCTCCATTCCAAGGCTTAAAGGAAAAGCTCTTAATTTTTCTTCTGATATTTTTGTCAAATTTTTTATACTTATATCTTTGGCCAACTAACCAGGATAACTAATCAGGAATGCAATATTGTTTTTTTCATTTGGATCCTATTCCTGTCTTAGATTTATTTGTGGTAAATTATATCTTTTATTGTACTTATGAGTGGGATTTTTCCCATTCCAATTTCTAATTGCATAATGTTAGTAGAAAGAAAAGTTATTAATTTTGTGTCCAGCCAGCCATATTTACAAATTCTCTTATTATATCTAATGGATTTTAGCAGAATATTGTGGATTTCTAAGTACATACTCATAACAACTGCAAAATAAAGATAGTTTTATCCTTTTATTTCCCATATTTCAACTGCTTCTTTTATTTTTTTAAGCTTTATCATGTTAGAATCAACAAAATAGTGTTGAGTAATAGTGGTAATATCAGGAATCCCTATCTTATTACTAATTTTAATAAAAATGGCTTTGAAGTTCACTGTTTAGTATAATGTATTTGTTGGGTTTAGGTAGAGATCTTTTAAACTTTCATTTAGGTAGTTTCCTTTTTTGTCCCCAGCTGAGAATTAACTGGTATAAATTCACCATATAAAACCATAAGTTATGATAAACACAGTCATGAGGTTGTCCTCTAGCCCAGCAGATCTTTTTTTTTTCCTTCATGATAAAGAATTCAATTATTTATTAGATATAGAGAGACATTGACATTATCTGTACATTCTTTTTTTTTTTTAAAACAAATCAATTTTATTGACACATATCATCAAAGCATACAATTCATCCAAAGTGCACAATCAACAGCATTCAGTACAATCACATAGTTGTGCATTCATCACCTTAATCATCATTGGAGCATTTTCATTATATCATTATTATCATTAATAATAAACAAAAAACAAACAAGCAAGCAAGAAAATCCATTACCTCTTGATCTCTCTATGCTTCCCCTGCTATCCACAGCTCCCATTTCTGGCCCAGCAGTTCTTAACCCAGACATTTGGCGGTGTCTACGGATATTTTTGGTCATCACAACTAAAGGAGGGTGCTATTGGCAGCTAGGGGGTAGAGGCCAGGGATACTGCTAAATATCTTACAATGGATAGACAGCTTCCTGCAACAAAGAATCATCCGACCTAAAATGTCAGTAGTGCCAAGATTGGGAAGCCCTACGCAGCCAAGACCATGAAAATGCTTTTCACTGGAGAGAGGACAAGGCAAGAGCGTGTCCCAAAAGTGCCTGTAAAACACCCTGGCCCCTGGAAGGAAGAATACTGGTCTATGAGTTGGGAAGAGTGAGGCATTGGACCTCAGAGCATCTGGTAGTCGGTGCAGCAAGACTTGAAGCAGAGGCCAGTAGTGAGGCCTTGGCCTTCAGCCACATGCCAGCATGCAGAATATCTCCATGTTTGTCTTTACCAGTCCCCCAGGTAGAGCACAGGTTCTGTTGCAGCAGCAGTGAAACTCACCTGCTTGTCCTCCTCCAGCTATCACGACCTCTCAGGGAGTTTTGTTTTATCCCCATTTTATTTAGAATTTTTCTTAGGAATGGCGATTGAATTTTATCAAATGCCTTTTCTGGCAATCTTTGACAAAATTGCATGAAATAGAGCTATCAGAGTTTTTACAAGTAGATCACATTTTCTTCTGTAATGTTGGTTTGTTGTATAATCTTGCTAGATATCTTCATTTTAAAAGTAAAATGAATCTGCTTTTTTTTTTAATTATTATTTACCTTTATCAGGTTTTATATCAAGGCTTTTGCAACTTTATTCAGAAGCTTTTCCTGTTTTTCTACAGACCAGAATTGGTGGACTAACAATGAATATATTCATTGATGTTTAGAAAGCATCTCTAAAACCATCTTTGCTTGGTGTTTCTTTTAAATGATCAATCTTTAACCTTTCTGACTTGTTCTAGAATAATTAACTTTCTGAGCCAGTTTTGGTCATTTCTTTTTTTCACTAGCCTTTTGATTAGTCTTTCCTCTTTCAATTTATGTTCTAGCAGTCAAAGCAATCTTTTTAAAACATAAATTAAATCATGTCACTGCTTTCCTTTGAGTAAAACTCTTTGTGCTCAATAAATACAATAAAATTTGAATTTTTTTCTGTGGCTTACAAGGCCCCTAATGACCTGTCTTGCCCATTACAAACCTTTCTTGTGCCACTCTTTCCTTTACCACTTCATTTTAGCCACACTGATATACTGACCATTTCTCAAATATAGGAATCCTTTCCTCAGGGTCCATTTTACAGGTACTTTTCCTCCTTTGCCTGGAGAGTTTTCCATCCCCTGCACATTTCCCAAGGGCTGCTCCCCTTGCTTTAGAACTCAGTTTTTAAATTAGCCACTTTAGAGATATTCCCTGATCATGCTGTCTAAATAGATCTGCCCTTCCTCCTGCCCAACCCCAATGTTACCCAAAGTAGGCAAAGATTTTTCTCTTTCTGGTGGCCACAAAGGCTGAGATAGTTCTCAGCAGCCACTCAAAATATATTTTCCTCTCAAGGGAAAACACATAAAGATATTATTAGGTTGGTCACTAAAAGAATTACACCCCTCTTACTATGGAAAAAGCAAACGGTATTAGATCCCAAAGGTTATAACAGAATCTTAAATTAATTTCCTAAAGATAATTTCTGTCACTGAGAACTTCTCAATTCCTTTTGATTCTCTGGAGGCAAACATTTGTATGGATTGCATACAAGTGCCAGGAATATTTTAGGAATGCAGCCATATAAGAATTAATATGTATTCAAGAACACTAATGTTAAGAAAGGGGGGGAAAGGAGAATTTTTTCATCACAGTATTGACTATTTTTTTAAAAAAAATTTAGTCTCTCCAAATGGCTTGCTAAAAAATACTATTTGGCAAGATATTTCACAGTCTGGCTTATGTTGCCTGTTGTAATTTTACTAAGCCCAGAATTTTAACAGTTTTGAACATATTCCCAAATATCTTTAATGATAGATTCAACTTTTAAAAAATCAATCAGTAAGGGACACATGTAGCAAAACTGGGCCACTAAAGGAATGCCGAAAATTGCATGAAGAAAACTCACCATATGAGCAAATGAAGAAATAAACTTATGTCATTACTAATGAGGTAAGAAAATTACTTTGAAAAGGATTTCATTTACCAATTTTGAAATGAAAGTATTATCAAATACATTGAATGCCCCTCTCTCCCAAGCATTATAATTTGAAAATGGATCCCATCCTGGATGTCAAATTTCTATGTCAAATGTCAAGACCTGAGAAAAATAAGTGTCTACAAGATAGGTCAATTCAGGAGTCATACTTATGGACATGCATTATTAGTGTGGACAGCTCCTGTTAGGATCTGCCTAGTAAACACTAATGATTTAAGGTTTTACAGGTATGAGTGGTCAAGACTAGCTCTAGATTCCTTTTACTATCATCTCAGATCAGGCAATACTTTGGCTTTTAAAATGATGAAATTAGATATTCATTGAACTTCAGAAGAGGAAGAGGCATTCTGCAGCAGATGCTCTCCTGCTAACTCAGAATCATTCATGGGATTTGTCAATTTGTTCTTCCAAAAATATCAAGTAAGATGAGAAGACAGCAAATGTTTTTGCTATCAAGACATAGACATTTGGTCAGAGCAATAAAATAGCCTCAAACGCCAAAAAATAATAAAGAAAATGTGGAATGAGTACTTCCAAAGTTATGGAAATAATTTGACTGTGTCTTGCTACATGATAAAAATTGACATGATTCCTAAGTACTCACAGATGGAAGTACTACACTAACAACTTGTTAGAGCAGAGTCATGATTAGAGGCTTTATTATATTCATGGTGTAGCCAGGAAATTTTTGTCTGTTTCAAAACAACTATATATGTATATAAAATGTATATGCATGTGGCTAATTTTCTAATGGGAGTGGTGAGTTTGCTTTAAGCCAATACACACTGTCTTATAGCACATGTTACATATTTAAAAGATGGCTGAATTGGGCTTCAGGTGTAGTCCATAAATATAACAGTTTCAGTTTTGCTAATAATTAACTGGTCCATACTATAGGACTGAAACTCACTTTTTTTTAGTTTAATTAACATTCTACATCAATTAGACATTCACAAACTGCTTCTACCACACAAAGTAACCCTTGTTTTCTTTGGCTAAAAATGGGAATTAGTAAAATTATGGGAGATAGGAATAGAAGCCCCACAAAATACAGATTTAATTTTTCCTTATCTGCAACTTAATCAGTGAGAAAGTAGTATGATGAAATGGTTTAGATAGGATTGGAGAAGCTAGGTAGAAAAGGGGGGAATGCGTTGTGATGAAAAATGTATGGCTTTTGCAGTCCCACTGATTTGGGTTTGTATCATTGTTCCTAATTGTGAGCTCTGTAGCAAGTTTCTCAATCAATTTGAGTTTCAGTTTGCTGCTTTGTAAAATTAGAATGATAGAACTTCAGAGCGTTAAGGCAAGAGTTAAGTGAAATAACTAGGACAATGCTAGCACACTATGAGATACATGGTAGACATTGAGTCAATGAGAGGTATTTGAGTGCCTTCTGCCAGCCAGGTGATTCTTCTATGTTATTTCATTTAAACCTCATAAATTTGGTTCCCCATCATTGCTGTACATTGGAATCATTGGAGAGTCTTAAAAATAATGATGCCTAGCTCCTATCCCCAGACATTCTGAGGTGTCACCTGTACTTTGGGAGTTTAAAAAGCTCCCCAGGTGATTCTAACATGCAGCGAAGTTTAGAAACCACTTCCTTACAAAAATACAGAGAGCTAAGTATTAACATACCCGTTTTAGAGTTTAAAAAAAACAACAACAGAGTTGGGGCATTGATTTACTCAAAATCACATGGCTAATGTTTGGCAGATTTGGGCCTTGAACATAAGCTCTATGACTCTAAAATCTGGGCTATAACCACTACACCAGTGGCTCTCAATGTGGGGTCTGCAAAACCCTGGGGGTCCCCAAGAATTTTTCAGGGGGTCTGTGAGGTCTAACCTATTTTCATAATGACACAAAGACATTATTTACCCCTTTCACTATATTGACATTTGCATCGTGGAACAAAAGCAATGGTGAGTAAACTGTTGTCACTTAAGCCACATGAAGGCAATTATGCCATCTATACTGGTAGCAGTTGTATTCTTCCTCACCTCTCACTTGCATTAAGGGCAATGCCAGTAGCACTTAAGCATGTTCGTGATGAAGCAGTGAAACGTATTAATTTTGTTTAATGTCAACCCTTGAGTACCAAGTCTTTCTAATATTCTGTATGACAAAACAAGGAATACACATAAAGCACTTCTGCTGCATACCAATGTACAACGGTTGTCTCGAGGAAAAGCACTTGTGCAAATGTTCGAGTTGCAAGCTAATCTAACAACCTTGTTGTGGTACGTGACTATTACTTGAAAGAAAAACTTTGGCCAATCAGACAAGTATTTCCCAGAAATTTTCTCAAAAAAATAAATGAAATGAACCAGTTACATCAAGGAAAAGAAAGGACAGGCTTGTCAATGTCAAACTTTGAGCTTTCTAGTGAAAATTGGAATTTTGGAAAACATACCTGCCACTGCAAATTTGAACTCTTATTCATACTTAAAGGCTTTTTTCATGAGATTGGTAATCCTTTTAACTGTTGTGATATTTTGTATAATAAAATGTGTCAATGTTTGGAAGATCAGCATAACACATTGAATCAATATTTTACTAATGACCAATGTGTGATGTGATAAAATCATGCATGGGTAAAAAGATCCATTCAAAGTGCTTGTTAGACCAATGGATTTTAATGTAATAAAGTACTAGAAGTTCATATGGTTTCAGATTACACATGCAACTAACCATTAAGAAATTATACTTATTGAGTTTGGTGTAGTTTTATCAAAGAAAAATATCCACAATTATCTTGTAAGGCTAAGAAACTACTCCTCCCTTTTCCAGCTACATGTCTGTTTGAGGCTGGATTTCTTCATATACTTCAGTCCAAAAAACATATTGCAATTAATTGAATGCAAAAGCGGTTAAGAGAATCCAGCTGTGTTCTATTAAGACAGACATTAAAGAAATTTGCAAAAATATAAAAAATGCCACTCATCTCACTAATTGTTTTGTAAAAGATAGTTATTTTTCATAAAGTGTGTTCTTTATGCTAACATGGGGTTTTAGTATTTTTAATGGATTAATACATTTTTAAAAATTTCTTAATTTCAATTTCTAATGTGGTAAATAATGATAGATACAACTCACATAAACAAAGGCTTTTTGGAGTGCTGAACAATATTTGAGAATGTAAAGGAGTCCTAAGACCAAAATGTTTGAGAACGGTTACACTAAATAGTGGTTCTCAAACTAAGGTCTGTGGACCTCTTGGGGCCTACAGTCGTGTTTCAAGAGACCTTTAGTTCACCACAAGAATTTTAAAATGTGGTGCTTATATCAAATAACAAAAATAATGTAGGCATATCTGGATCATCTGGATATCATCCTTACACTGCCAGATAGTTCAGAGTCAATGGTTATGTTTGCGTTTGTCAGCTTTCTCCCAAATCCAATAGAACCATCTTAATTTTTATGGGTGAATGAGAAAAGAACAGAGGCAATCACAGTGTCAATAATAAATTCATACCAAATGATAACATTGTACATACAAATGTATTGTACTAGTTTTGATCGAGAAAAATGGGAAAATCGAAGTGTCACCCACAGTGATATCAACATCCTACTCAAGAGAACCTGCACTACACAGAATATGTAGTGCTGTGCTCGTATCAGAAGTGGCAATTTAGTAAGAAAAATAGCATCATCTGTTGCATTAGTGGAATGTAATTAATATAAATTTTATTGACTACATAGTTTTGTTTGTG
>JAQZBX010069580.1:0-15554 GCA_029593785.1 Cabassous unicinctus | reverse complement strand
GAGAACTCCAGAAGCCTGAACCCTGGGCAAATGTCGGCAGTTGTCTTGCTCCAACACGTGACAATGGACTTTGGTGAGGGAAGAAACTTATGGTTTATGGCCTGGTAACTGTGGACTTCTACCCCGGATAAATACCCTTTATAAAGACCAACCCATTTTTGGTATTTCACATTAGCACCCCTTTGGCTGACTAATACACTTGCTTTCATTTAGTTCCTGAGACCCTGTTAAATTTTTTCTATTCTTTTCTTCATCTATTCTTTTGTATGTTCACTTTCATAGGCCATTTCTTCAAGCTCACCAATCCTTTCTTCTGCCTCCTCATATCTGCTATTATATGATTCTAGTGTATTTTTAATTTCATTTATTGCACCTTTCATTCCCATAAGATCTGCTCTTTTTCTATGTATGTTTTCAATTTCTTCTTTGTGCTCATCCAATGTCTTCTTAATATCTTTAAATTCTTTAGCCATGTCATTGAATTTATTAAGGAGATTTGTTTGAAAATCTATGATTAGTTGTCTAAACTCCTTTATGTCATCTGGAAGCTTATCTTGTACTTTAACTGGGCCACATCTTCCTATTTCTTGGTGTGGATCATAAATTTTTGTTGTTGTCTTAGCATCTGGCTTACTAGAGTGTTTATTCTGGGTGCAGTTTTTCTCATTAGTTTAGGGCTTCCTGCCCTTCTCCATTGCTGGTTGTGTTTTAGAAGCCAGGGATATAGTTGGTGCTATAAGCTGTGGAGGCTAAAGCTGCCCTCTTTGCCTCAAGGATTGATGATGCTTCTCTCAACTTCTCTTTGCCAGTGGGTAGGTATAGAGCCACAGCTGAGTGTGATAATCCAAGTTGTGTATGTCTAGACTGTAGTTGCCCATTGAGACTGATGAAGATTCACAACCCTTTCTCCCCTGCCTGGGGTGGGGATGGAGCTGAAGATATGGGCAGCATTCTATGCCATGCAGGTCCAAGATGACTGCAGTTTCCCCAGTAGACTCCTGATTATTCAGTTTGAGCCAGCCAAATGTAACTGCAGTTACCTGGATAGACTGGTACAGGGCTCCCCAGCTTCCTCCCTGCTGAAGGTGGAGCTGAAGTCTAGGCTAGGGCTGCAGGCCAATCTGGGTGAAAGAAACCAGTCTCAACCTTCACAGTGATTTTCAGTCATCAGCTTGGATTCCCCTCATGCTGGGGGTGGAGTCAAAGTGGAAGGTACTGGTTTCTTTCCAATGTGGACAGGTTCAAACTTTATCTGTTCTTAGGGTTATACTTTAGCCAGCCAAATTTATTAATCAGTAGCTGAAATCAGTTGTCAACCATGTCTTCCTCCCTTGTTTTTGGGAAATGAAGCTTCCAATTCTTGCCACAGAATAGCTCCTGGAGTGGCTTGCACTGCCAAAGTAGGATGATCACCATCCTTCATGGTGTGGCATGTTGTTTCCCAGAGAGGCTGGTGCAGCTGCCCCAAGCTTCCTTCCTGCCCGAGATGTGCCTGGGTCTTATGCTAGAGCTGCAATCTGATCTAGATGGAAAGAAGCCAGTTCCTGCCAGAACTGTGATTTTCAGTCATCCTTGTTTCCCCCCATGCTAGGTGCAGAGTTAAGAAGGTAGCTACTGGCCTCTTTCTGACTTGCACAGGTTTAAACTTTAGCTGTTCTTAGGAGTATACTTTAGCCCACTGAATTTACTAATCAGTAGGTGAAGTTGGTGCCCAATCATCTCTTCCTCCCCCATTTTTGGGAAGTGGAGCTTCCAATTCCAGCCATGTAATTGCTCCCGAGGTGGCTTGTGCCTCCAGTGGAGGATGGGCACTAGCCTCCATGGCGTGGACTGCTCTACCTATGAATCTTCTCTGCAGATGGCAATCTCTTCCTTCCATTCTTTCAAGGATGTTACAGGATATACTTCTGGTCTCCTGGAGCCCCCAAACAAGTCCTTTAGATAGCTCTGGGTGATTACTAACTGCCATCTAGCAGGAACTGATTCTAGGATAGGAGCTCCTTACTCTGTCACCATCTTGCTGGTTGTACTCCTCCATTTATTTTTTTTTTTTTTTTAGTTAGGCTAGTAAAAAGAATTTATTTGGGAAATCAGCCAAAAGCACAGAACTTGCTGAGAAATGGGAGAGGAAGACAGAAATACACACCAAGATTTGATGCAGACCCCTCTAGGCAGAAAGAGCCCTTCCTCATTTTTGAATGCCAGCTTTGCTGGAAGGAAAATTCTTGGCTGGAAGTTTTTTTCTTTTAGCATCATAGCTATGTCATACCATTGCCTTCTTGCTTCCATAGTTTCAGGTGAGAAATCAGCATCTAATCTTGTTGAGCTTTCCTTGTTTGTGATGGGTCCCTTTTCTCTTGCTGCTGTCAGTATTCTTTCTTTGTCTTGAGCCTTGCTTAATTGGGGAAGTATATGTCTTGGGTTAGGTCTGTTCATATTTATACTGTTGGTGTATTGTGCTTCCTGGACATGTACATCCATGTCCTTCAATAGAGTTGGGAAATTTTCAGCAATTATTTCCTCCATTATTTCTTCTGTTTCCTTGCCCTTCTCTTTTCCCTCCGGGATGCTTATAATGCATATGTTTGAGCATTTTGTATTGTCATTTCAATCTCTAAATCTCTGCAGAAGTTTTCTCTATCTTTTCATATATCTGTTCTACTATCTGTCTGATTTCAGCTGTACTGTCTTCCACATGGCTGATTTTTTCCTCTGCCTGTTCAAATCTGCTGTTATGTGCTTCCAGTATATTTTTGATTTTTGCATTGTGACATTCATCACCATCATATCCATTATCTTTTTATGTACGTTTACAATTTCTTCAGTATGTTCTCCCTGTGTCTTCTTAATATCCTTAATCTCTCCTTTACTTCATTAAGTTGATTCATCATATTTGTTTTGACATCTCTGATTAGTTGTTCCATGTTCTGCATCTCCTCCTGTTTTTTAGTTTATTCATTTTACTGGGCCATATTTTTTGGTTTCTTAATATGGCTTCTATTTTTTTTTTTGTTGGTGTCTGGGCATCTGTTTATCTTGATGGGTTAATTTGGTTGATTAACTTCGCTTTCTACTCTAGGGTTTAATTTTTTTGTTGTATTTTTGCATGTGTATGGTGTCACCTGGGCACTTTATTCCTCTTATTCTATTTCCTTGCTGTTGTCTGTGTTCCCTTGCAAAAAAAAATTAGGGCCAGGGAAAAGGAATGAGATAAGAAGAGAAAAAGAATAATAGTAATAATATTAATAAAAGGTAGAAGAGAAACTGTACAATACCTATGAAAATAAATAATTACCACGAGTAAGAAGTACTGTGGAATAAGAATAAAAAAGTGGAATAGAATGAATGAAATAAGATACAGAATAGAGGGGAAAAAATAGAATGAATTAAAAGGCCAGAGATGAGAAGAGAGGAAAAGAAAAAAGAAAAAATAGTATACAAAGAAAGAAAACACAAAAAGGGAGAGAGAAATAAAAATGGGAAAATTGAGGACCAATCAAAAAGAAGTGGAATGAAAGAGCAACAATAGAAAACTGAAGAGAGAAAAATGAAGGGAAGAAAGGAAATAGCCTAGTAGAAAAATTCAGTAAAATAAAAAAAAGAGAAACAAAGAAAGGAGAAAGACAATACTAAGAATAGCCTGGAATCAAACCAGGAACCGCATATATGCTAGTTGGGAATTACTCCACTAAGCTAAACTGTCTCCTTAGGTTAATTAGGCTTTCATAAAGCTATCTGCCCCCTTTCCCTCAGGTAGGTTAGATTCCTAGTAGTTTGCCTGATCCCTGTTGAATAGGCACCTCTCTGTTCCTGCCCCTTCTCTAAACTAATTCCACTCTTTACCTGGGTGGCTATGTGTGACAGCCTGCCTGAGGAGATTCTCCTCTCCTCTCCCTGTCAAATTGGGCTCCCTTCTGAGATTCCAAGGGGCCTCAGCTGGCCAAAATCACTGCAAAGAAACCACTCTCCACCTTCCCAGACCCCTCTTCCTCCCAGATAATGCTCCTTCAAACTCCTTTTGGAGCAGTGAGCCAGGGGCTCCACCTAGGCTATTTTTCCTGAGGGTGGGGTATATGTGCTATTTCCAGCCACAGGGGTGAGCAATTCATGGTTTTCCTTTGGCTTCTTTATCTTTCCAGTACTCTCCGAGATGACTCAGAGCACCTCCCCATTCTATATATATCCAAAGCTGTTCTTTTAGATTGGTACTCCTGTTGTTCCATCCCTGCCCCTGACAAGGCAGAAGGGACAGGCTTTCATCCTGCAGGGACTAGACTGTTGGATACATCTCTGATTCCATCCCCACCCTGACAGGGAAGGAGAAGAAAGAGTGCACCCTGAGATGCAGACCCTCAAGGAGCCCACGCTTGGCCACGCGGAAGGCTGGTGACCCTGGAAGGCCATGTGCGGTATGCTCGGGTGACGTTGCAGGCACCTCTAGCCCTGGCTGCACACAGGCCTGCCTTGCAGTCTGCCAGGAGAGGAGGAAAAATTAAGTATCACCTTAACCACTGATAAAGTGACTTAGAGCCGTGAAAAGGGGGGCTTTCCTATAGCTGACCCCCAACTTAGACAGACCTGCCTCCCCTTTACTGCCACACCTGGTTGCCCTCAGGGCCCCTGGCTGCTCAACAGAGCCCCTGCACCCTGCTGCCAAAATATTCCCTGCGGGCAGGACTCCCACAAGGGAGGAGAGCAGGGGTCAGGTGCAGCATGCCCAGCTCTTCCCGCCAGGCTCCATAAAAGCAGCTGCTCTGCCACTGGGCTTAGAGAAGGTCACAGGATAACTATAGCCCGTGGAGCGGCAAACTTTTCTGTAAATGCCAGAGAGTAAATATGGCACGTTTTGTGGGTCACAGAAGATCTGTCACACATTCTAGCTTTTTATCCCACAACACTTTAAACATGTAAAAATCACAGCATCACGACAGGCTGTTAGAGACTCAGCTCCCCAGGCCTGCTCAGGAGGAACCTGCATTTTTAACAAGATCGCATCACAGGGGAGAAGCAGTGCTGTGGGAAGCCCCACGGGAGGTGTTGGGAACAAGTGTTTCCAATCGCAAAAGAATATGGAAACAAGAAGTGCTCAAGGAAGTTTCCCTTTGGCAAGTTATCCACACTTTTACATCAATATCTGCCTTACAATGGAGTTTCCCTCCCCCACCCTCCTCCTCCCTCCCCCTCCCCTTCTTTCTTCCCTCCCCTTCCCCCTCCCTCTCCCCTACCCACTAGACTGTGAACTCCTGCAGGGCAGGGAACCTAAGTTGCTGGCCTTTGAGCTGGAGGGATTCCCACATCCGGGTACAGGGGCAAAAGCGCACAGGGTCTTTCTGCCTTGTTGGTTGCTTTGTGGGCCAAAGGCCTTCCCCAAGCTCGCTCTCGGTGGCTCCTGAAACCTTAACCCCCCATGTGCTGCATGGCTCTAAAGACCTTGCCCCAGGCCTTGCAGGCAGGGTCTTTTCCAGCCCAGGTCCTACCAGGGCTCAGTCAGCGCAGGCTGGTGAGGGGTCTTCCTCACGGTGCTGAGGGGTCTTCCTCACGGTGCTGAACGCACGGGGAATGGGCTCCCTCGGAAGGGGCTGGCGCGCAGCCCCCACCAGCCCGTGGCAGCAGACTCCTCTGCTGGGGCCCAGGCCTCAGCCATGCCCTTGGCCCGGGGCAGCTGCTGGCCTTCTCCACGGGGTGCGGGTCATTTCTAGGTACGACACCCAGGCACCGGCACAGCCAGGACACGTCCCATACCTGCTCAGTGGGGGAGGCAGCAGGTGAAAGCACCTGAGGCGCCCCGCGGGGCCGCCTTGAGGGACTTGCTGGGAATAGGCCCCATCTGCTGGCCGCAGTTAGAAACTTCAAAACGAGCTAAAATCTTCACTGCAGCTCAGTCTGTGCTTTCCCCAGCACCTTCATGAAGGAAAAAATGAGTATCTATCCCAATGTATGTCCTTTTCTTATCGTTATATACATTACAACTTCAATAATTTAGCATGCATTTTATGTAAAATGTAGTCCTTCAATCAATCTTTCAAAAACAGGTATTGAGTTCCTGTTCGTGGCAGGCATCCTTCTGGGTACCTGGGATAATTCCAGGAGTAAAAGAGACAAAAACATCTGCCCTCATGCTGTTAGGAATAGGAAATAACATTGAAAAATTAGAACTTGTTTAGTACAGAGAAGTTAGTAAGTGCCGTGGGGAAGCAATGGCTAGAGAATGTATGGTTTTTGAGAGTGAGGGAGTAAGGAGGGGGCGAGAAGTGATGTTTAAGCAATGACTTGATGGAGGTGAGGAAGCAGAACATGCGGATACCTGTGGGATACCTAGGGATCCTGCAGTCAGTCAGAGGGAGAGTCAGGGCAAGGGCCCCGGGGCAGTGGTATGCCAGGCATATTAGCAGAGCAGAGGAAACCTGTAGGTTTACTCACACCTTCCCAGGTGTCCCAGCCAGAAACAACCCCTCCTCCTTTGGAGCCCCAGAACCCTACCACATACCAGCTCTGCCATTACTCTGCTTGGGGCACCCAAGCTTCACTCCCCTGCAGACTCTTTGAAGCCAGGAGCTGTATTTGCTCCAGCAGGGCACACCCACATCTAGCATGGGACCCCATGCATAGCAGGTGCCCCTAAGTCATGGGGATTTCAATACGCAGTCCTGTTTCCTGTGCCTGCCCACTACTGAGAAATAAAGGATCTGAGTACAATCAAACCAAGAGCGACTCCAGAGGGGCATGAGATTTTAGCCTCTCCCCAGAGCATCCTTGGATCCAAACTGGAGGTAAATTAGGAGAAACCCTGCTCCCTCCCCTCATGACCCCCAGACTCTACTTTCCCCTGGAGCCCCTGAGCTACTGTCCTGGGAATGAGAGTAACAAGGATGAGAAAGCCTCAGAAGAGTTAAACGGTGGCCCTAAGTCACAACTGGAAGTAAAAATCTAACTGCAAGTCACTTCTGTGTTCCCGCAATATTTTCTCCTTCCAGAATGTGAGCACTTAGGAGACTGGGCTACCATTTCTTTCCATTTGCTTTGGACCTGCTAGCATGCTTTGGGCTCCTTGAAGGCAGGGCTAGTCTTGCATGTGTCTGTATCCCTAGGCTTGGCACAGAGCACGTTTCATATATATATATTCTGAATGCAAACATGAATAAATTCTCCCATTTTTGGAGGTTGTGGTAGGTTGATTGGGAAATGGCTGCAACTCTCCAAACCTGCCTTTGCATTGTACGTTGTGACTTTGCAACTCCCTCTCTCAAGAGGTGGAGACTGTTTCTTTATGTACACTCATCTTAGTCTTGCTCTGCTCAGCAGAAGTTAGAGAAAGGGATGTTGGATGCTTTCTGTCCCCAGCACTCTAGAGGTCTTGCTGACTTCTACTCTCAGAATCCTGAGATCAGGAGACCACTCTGTGGAGCAGCTGTCCTAGACTGGCCAACAGCCCGCCACCCGCTGGACATGCCAGTGAACCTCAGTTCAGACCAGAAGAGCCTCTGAACAAGCTCCCAAGGGCAGCAGAACCAGATCTCCCTGTCAGCCTGCAGACTCATGAGCAATCACAAATGAGTGGTGTTATTTTAAGGCCTTTAGGGTGATTTGTTACACAGCACTATTGTGGCAGTAGATAACTGAGATAGAGGCTGAGAAACTCAATTGAATTTCCTTGGTATTTTGTCTCAGCTGTAACTTGAGATCATATTTTAGAGAGACTGGAGGAGGAGCCTTGAGTCAAAAATTCCCAGGTTCCCAATATTTGCTGCTTTTATATGTATTGGATCTGGCCTTCAGGAATCACCCCTCACACTCAAGGCGTCTGTCATGGCTAAGATCACAGATCACCCACCACATACCAGAGGTGGGTCATGGTGGCACGGACAATTAGTTTATATGTTTCCTGTGGCTAATATTCATGCATAATATCCCATAGTAGATGTATTAGTCAGCCAAAGGGGTGCTGATGCAAAGTACCAGAACTCTGTTGGCTTTTATAAAGGGTATTTATGTGGGTAGAAACTTACAGTTACAAGGCCCTGAAGAGTCGAACTCAAGGTACTTTCTCACCCAAAGTCTGTTGCCACATGTTGAAGCAAGATGGTGAGCAATGTCTGTGAGGTTTCAGCCTTCCTCTCTCATAAGGCTCCGTGATCCCAGATCTTCTGACCTCATCTGCAGACTGGATCTTTC
This sequence comes from Cabassous unicinctus, assembly GCA_029593785.1. Classification (NCBI taxonomy): domain Eukaryota; kingdom Metazoa; phylum Chordata; class Mammalia; order Cingulata; family Chlamyphoridae; genus Cabassous; species Cabassous unicinctus. The sequence continues at coordinate 7,382 of JAQZBX010069580.1, read as the reverse complement.
TGGCTCAGATGCTCTGGTCTCTTCACAAGGTCAGCTATAAACTATCAGGTGAATGGCTCATCTCTCTTACCAGGGCCACAGGATCCTCTTCTGTGTCTGTGGATCTCCCTTCCTCTTTTCTCCTGTATCTGCTTCTGTCTCCTTGATTGAGGGTCTGTTTCTATAGCCCACCAAATGGGTGGGGACTCAACCCTGCACACCCTAATGATGTGGTTGAATCAGAGCCCTAATGTTAACACAGTCAAGTGAGCGTAAAACCTTTGAATTTAATACAATCAAATGGTATCACACCCAGAGGAACTAACCAGTTTACAAACACAATCTATATCTTTTCTTTTGGAATTCATAAATAATATCAAATTGCCACAGTAGACTTACAATTGAGATCAATAACACACATGTTTGTTTAATCGTGGGCCCCTGCTCAACAGTCCATAGGTAGGCAACCTTGGAGCAATTTCTGCACTGACAATGGTCAGCTGTGAGGGTCCAGTGTTGCTCTATGAATATATTATTCACGCTTGTTTTCCTTCTGCAAGAAATCTTGCAAATGGCCTAGTTTCATCATGTGCTTTCAATGAAATTAGACTTGAACATCTCAAAATTGTGTAATTATATTCAACCTCAATAAATATAAGTAATGGATTCAAGGCACCAGCAGTACACCTGGAGTGCCAGTCACATATCTCTGGGCCCCAAGGGGACCTACATGTGATGGCTAATTAGGTTTCCAAATTCTGTTTTAATTACATTCTGTTTGGTGAGGGTCAGACAGTTTACATCTAGTCTAAGGCACAATGGTTAATGCCTAGTTTCTAATTAATAGTAATTGAAAGACTGATTATTATAGAACTAAATATAATTAAGAGCTAAAATGATGTTGAGAGTATTTTCAAACCTTGATAATAAGGGGAGTTTTTGTTTATTAAAAAATTGTTGGGACAGTTTCACACAACAAAGAATCAGCCTAGTTAAGAAGCCTGAGCCTATGTGGCCCATCCCGTGCTTTGTTGTGATGGTCTTCTTAGACTATGGAGGGGAGATGACACCCCTCAGAATCTGGGGCCAGGGTCTCCCCTGAAAGAGAAGGGCTTTCCAAGTTAAAAATAAAAGATTCTGTTTCTCTCAAGCCACGTCTGATACCAACATCTGTATCAGAGAAGCAGAACCATATATATATATAAACATACATACATGCATACATATATACATATAAAGACTGTATATATATATATATATATATATATATATATAAAGAATATATACACATAAAGGGATTTATTGCAAGGAATTGACTTATGCAATTGTGGGGCCTGGCTAGGCAAGCCTGAAGCTCATGGTGAGGCCCTCAGGAATGGCAGGCTTAGCTGAAGCTGCTGCCCACATATGGAATGGCTTATTCTGCATGGAAGACTCAGCTCTTTTAAAGCTTTTCAATGGATTGAATGAGGCCCACCAGATTATCTGGGATAAATGCCTATACTTGACATCAGATAATGATAGACCCTAATCCCATCTACAAAACCCTTTCATTGTAACACCTAGCATTGAATGAAGAGCCTAACCAAGTTGACACATTAAAAAGGCCATCAGGCCAACAGGCTTTAGAAGGTAGAATTCTACAGAACCTGGTTTGATTCTGAATGAGGAATGGGGGGGTTAAGTGTGAGCCCCCAACTTCTGGCTAGAGGAACTTGGTAAATGGTGGCATTTGTCATGGTAGCAAATGTGGGAAGAAGGCAGGTTGGCAGGAAAAGTGAGGGAAGTGGTTCTGTCGTGTTAGAGGTACCCATGGAACATCCAAGTGGATATCCAGTTGGCAACTGTATATTGACCTTCACAGGGCCCAGGGCTAGGTGAGGAAAGTGAGGCACTGAGGGTGCAGAATTCAAGGAGACACTCCACTTGTACAGCCCTGAGGGCATGTGCCTCCTTGTCCTGGCCCTGCCCTGGGCTGAAGATACAGTCTCATCAGACCTCCATTTCTATTTAACGACTACCTGGTATTCACCAGACACTGTTCTATGTTACTGGAATACACCAGTGAATCCAAACAAATAGGAAACTCACTGAAGTTTACATTCTGGCAGGGAGAGATGGAAAACGAATAACAAACCTCATAAGTAATAAATTATATTGTATTTCAAGTGGCAAACAGTGCTCTAAAAAGTAAAATAAACATAAAACAAGAAAGGGGTTTGGGGGTGACAGGGTCCTGGGTAAGGGTGAAGGGTGAGTGGACAGTTTGTAATTTTCATTAGGTTGCTCAAAGGAGTCTGTAGCAGTTTGGCATTACTTATGAATTCCTAAAATAGATATTGGATTATGTTTATAACCTGGTCTTTTCCTCTGGGCATGATTAAATTATGAATAGGGCTTTGATTGGGCCACATCAGTAGGGTGTTGAGTCCTCACCCCTTGGTGGGTAGGGAGTCAAAGATAAAAGACATGGCAAAAGACAGAGTTGGAGTTCTGATGCTGAGTTTTGAGCTGGAAGCCCGGGAAGTTAACATGCAGGAGAAGAACACAGAGGAGTAGAGATGGCTCTTAGACACGGCAGAAGCCCTGGAGAGAAGGACAGAGCCATTCACCTAATAGACTACAGCTGGCCTTGTGGAGCAAGGCAAAGCCTAGAGAGCCTCATACTCTACAGCTGACCTTGTGGAGAAATTAGAGGAGTTGAGACCAGAGAGAAAAGAGCCCTGGGAAGAGAGGAACCCATGAAAGCTAAATACTGGCAGACATCAGCAGCCACCTTGCTCCAACACATGGCAACAAACATTGGTGAGGGAAGTAACTTACGCTTTATGGCCTGGTAACTATAAGCTTCTACCGCAAATAAATACCCTTTATAAAAGCCAGCAGGTTTCTGGTATTTTGCATCAGCACCCCTTTGACTGACTAATACAGAGGCCTACTGAGAAGATGACTGTTGAGATCTCTGGGGGAAGGGAAAAGGGCTGAGGCAGAATCATGCCTGGAATGTTCTGGAAAGGAGCCAAGGAGGTCAAGGTGGTGTGGATGGTGAGCAAGGAGGAAAGTAGTAAGAAGTCAGGGAAGCACTTGGGGGGGCGCTACATCAGGCCTTGTGGGCCGTGGTTAGGAGCTGGGATTTTACTTGGGAGAGGAGAGTCATGGGAAAATTTTAGCATCTGACTTAGGTTGTAAATAGATCGCTCAGATGATGGTGGAGAGACTACGTGGAGGCAGGGATGGAGGCCGAGGCTAAGGGACGATGGGGCTGTATGTCTGTGGCAGTGCTGGAGGAAGTGACAAGTGGCACCCTTGAGTTATGCTTTGAAGGTAGATCCTTCAGCCCACATAATTCCAATATCAGGAGCGACGAGGAAATTTGCTGTTGAACGAACGGGCTTTCCTCCTAGAGTTTCAAGCTCACTTACTGTGGAGTTAAAGACCAAGTCTTCTAACAAATGGGTTGGGTACTTTAACCATGAGAACCATGCAAATAGTTGGCTTCCTCTTTGTTTGCTTTTATTTTTCATTTAAAATCAAATGTGGGGCCCTACTTCAACAACACTACTGCCCTGAACTCCTGGTATAATGTTCTCTGCTATCTTAGTAAACTTTCAAATCTCTCTTTGGAGTAATAACCACAACAGTAACAGCCACCTCTCACCTGTGAGCCAGACCCTCTGCTACACAATCTATCCCAGGAAACAGAGACAATCATTAGCTCTGTCTTACAGGTGAGGAAATTGGGCACTGAGTTACACACTTTGTGTAGCCACACAGCTTACCTAGTAGCGAGCAAGGGTTCAAAGCCAGACCTTGAGACTCCAGGACCCATAAGCTCAGCCAACAGACATTGCTGCCTCCCCAGCAGAAACACGCCTGTGCTAGCATGCTTGTCATTTTTAAAAGAGGCAAATTATAAATTTAAAAAGTATAAGCATGCGAATATTCTTACTGTCCTGATTTTGTGATTATCAGGGTAGGCTAAACATTCACTACCTTGCATGTGTCCCCAGACCTAGTTTTTCTCCCTAGGTCTGGTTTTTGGAATGCTGTTGATAAACTAAGCCTGATTTATTATATGACCATCCTGTATGGGGAAAGACTAATTCTAGGTATATTTGGTCAACCTTAAGAGTTATAACAGGGGGACGGATGTGGCTCAAATGGTTGGGTGTCCGTCTCCCATTTGGAGGGATCTGGGTTTGATCCCCGGGAGCTCCTGGTAAAAATTTTAAAAAAGAAAAATATAGAAAGTGCATGGGCTACCAGGCCCCGTGTACCGGTGAGCCCCCCAGGCCCTGCCGAGCCACGCAGCAAGATGATCACATAACGGGAGAGTGACGCAAGGGAGAGCCAAGATGAGATGCACCAAAAACCAGGAACTAAGGTGGCACAGGTGGTAGGATGCCTGTCTCCCACATCGGAGGTTCTGAGGACCTAATCCCAGTGAAGACAGGGGGAGAAGGATGAGAAGACGGGGCAGGAAATGGACACAGAGAATTGCCCAGCAAATGGACACAGAAACAGCGAAAATGGGGGGGGCTAAAAATGGATAAAAGTAAATAAATAAATAAATCTTTTTAAAAAAGAAGTATAAGCAAGCTCTAATTTGAACCTAAGGAAGAACCTGCTAGACAAAATTACTTGTGAACTTCAGTTTTCAGTCTGTTTCTGAAAATATTCATTTCCAAATGCCATTTCCAATTTTTGGTGTTAATCCTCATTGCATTCTAAGGTGAAAAGCCTCGAGGATGTCCAGGTCCTTTTCTTCTCTGAAAGCATCCAGCAGGATCTGCTAGAACACCACTTAACAGCTCCTGTGAACTTTGCCCTCAGGAAGGTAGTGCGCCACTTACCCCCATTTTCTAGTCAGGGGCCAAAGAGGGCACCATTATCCCTTCTTTGTGGTGTTGCCACCTAGAGCAGAAAATTCACACCTGTGCCCCCAGGAACCAGCCCCATGGCAGGCAATTAAGTTTCATGTGGACAGGAAAGACAGGCCTCCTCATGGGATTTCAGATGCCAGCAGGATGGCTTAGGGCAATGAAGGTGCTTGTGCATAAGGCCAGTGGTTGCCTATGTGTTGGGTCATGGGACAAAATCAAAACAGAGCCAACAAGCAAAACTGGAAGGACAGCTGGGACCTTAGAGTCAAGCGAGCCTACATTGGAATCCTGGCTCCAACACTCCATCTGGATGCCTTTCAATGGCCCTCCTCAGCCTCCCTGTTCAGGGAGCAGGAGCACACCCTCTTCCCACTGTGTGTCCTGAGACTGTTACTTCAACTCCACCACCTTCTTCTTCCAAGGCAGAGAACTCCATATCCCAGGATTGCCTTTGTCATGTGGTTCAGTGTCAGAGTATGGCAATGAAAGGAACCCCCCTGAGATTCAGAATGTGGAGGTGCAGTGCAGCCATCATTTAGGGATGATATAGGGGTTGGACCCCGTGGCTTCTTACCTCTTGGTGTGCTCCCACTTTGTCTCTCCATGGCGACTTCTCAGCCCTCCCAGTGAGCTCGGCATTCTCCAGCTGCTCCACTGTTTTGGGCTGAAGTCATTAGTGACTATTTCCCCAATCCTCTGCGGCCTTCCAGACCTCCCTTAGTGCCTTTCACATCCATGTGAGCAGCCTCTTATTCCTACCGGACTTGGAGGAGCTGATGCAGGAGCTCAAATGAGAGTACATGCAAAAGTAGTGGTGGCACATGAGATGGGTGAAGGTGAAGTGTGGGGATGCTCCAAGAGGCCAGGGAGGGGGCTTTTGAGTCAGTGGTTGGGATCAATGGTTCTCTTCTGGCATTGAATGTCCATGACTGTGAGACAATGTTATCTACTCAGCAGAACCCCATGTGTCAAAGGGTCTTGAGCAAATCGCCCATTGCTTTCACTGAGTTACTGAACGGCTGAGAGCATCAGTTAGCTTTTGGAAGCTTTTCTAAGCAATGAAATTAGAATAATGGTACTAACTTTGGGGCTTCGAGAACAAATGCATCAACGAGCATGCACAGGTTTGGTAAGAAACAGCACTTCAACAAATGTCAGCTACCTGCTCCCCATCACGTACGTGGCAAAATGGGCACTGTGTTCAAAGATGGGGGAGCCAGCCAGTGGAGGGCTGGAGCATTGAGGGTGAGGTAGAGGAAGTCCAAAAGGTAAATCTGAGTCCAGACCGGGGCAAGGCCTGACCAACCAGCTTCATTTTCCTCCCGTGACCTTTGGGGAGTCGTTGAAGCAGAGTTGCAAGTGGAACTAAGAAGGCTGTCATATTTTCATTTTCGAAAACTCTTACTGGCAGTAACATGGGGTGAGGGGGTAAGTTGGAAGTTCTTTGCCTGATGAGGTGTGAGCACAGCCAGCTGAGAATGCATGAAAGGACAGCTTTGTTAGATCAGAGGGACAGGGGGCAGTGAGGGTGGTGGAGGGCCTGGGCATACCTAACCTAGGCTCCCACTAACACGAGGGTCCTGGAGTGGGGAGGGGCACATGTGGGTCCCGGGCTCTTGCCTTTATTGTGATGCAGAGGGGAGGGGTGGGACTTTCCTATGGGTACTGGGGATTGGAAGTTTCAAACTATATGTTGCTAAGTCAGACGCACTGAGGGCCCGCTTGGTGAAGCTGAGGGCAGCTCTGGCATCCCGCCATACCTGTCCTGCTAGTTAACTGTGTGGCACAAAGGCGAGGGCTGGGGGTGGCTCTTCTCATCCAAACCCTGTGGAAGCTTGTGCCTTACTAGCCATGATTCTGCCCAGGTGAGACTGACTGCGGGTTACTCCAAAGCGGACTTTATGACGAGGCCACAAATACCATTTATTCTAGGCCGGTAAGAAGGGGGGCCTGGAGCGGGCCAGATTGAAGGAAAGGAAGCCAGAGAGAATTGAGGAGTCCTCAAATGAGGGAGGAGGGCTAGAGGAAGAGAAAGAGAGAAGGAGGCATTGGATATTTAGGTGATAGATTCAAACTGGATTTCCTATCTACCAAACATACAAGTCACATAAAACTCCAAGGCATAAGGCAAGCACTTTCAATATAGGATTCAGGATCCAGCTACTTGAAACAGGATTTATTTCCTCTCTGGCAGGGTCAGAATTATATGTGTGTAAAGGCAGTGTGTGTTTAAGCTTGGGCCTGCCACCTGCGCTGTTATATCATAAACAGCAGCCGAGGAAATTACAGAGGAAGGAGAGGTGTCAGCCTCTTGTAATATTGATCCATAGCATAATAATATAATATAATATAATATAATATAATATAATAAGATATAATATGATATAATATAATATAATATATATGGTATAATGTAGTATAATATAGTATAATACAGTATAATATAATATGGTATATTATAGTATAATATAGTATATTATAATATGGTATAATATAATACCCCTTTTATAATCTAGGAAC
>JAQZBX010069579.1:0-15559 GCA_029593785.1 Cabassous unicinctus | reverse complement strand
CTGGGAACATTCTCTGAACCAGAAGTCATGATCTACTTTTCTTCATTTCAAATGTTCTTCATATTTATATCTTTTAATGAAACTTTTCTATTTTCTCTTGCTATCTCAGTCCCCAACCCTTGGTCTTTCACCTGGGATTTTTCCATGAGTGATTCCACTCACAAAGCCTTTAAATGAAGGGGGAAATCAAGAATCATCATCAGAGGCTGGTTAAAGTGTCTTAACAGATACCATCATGTAGATAACATTTCTGCTGGTAAAGTTTAAGATTCTAAGTCAGACTAGGTATGGTGGAGGCTGGAAGTCAGGGAAAAGAGAGATGGGCAGTAGCTAAAGATGTTTTATTTCTTTACTGCTAATAATTCCTTTCTTTAATTTGAAAGGTATTATGTTATTTTAAAAGTTACAACTTGTTTCTTAATGTAAAGTTTAAATTTACCTAGCAGTAAAAATTTTTGGTAGTCAACAAGACTTCTTGAGATGATAATATACCCAAAAGATGAAAATGTTTGGGATAAAAGTTAAATATAACTTTTGTGTGGGTATGGGTTCATGCCTCTTATCACCAATGCTCATTCATGCAGTACAATTTAATGAAGGAATAATAAAATCCCAGAATGTTTAAAATAAGTTTTTTGTTTCAGCCTATATTTTCTCATAAAAATAGGAAAGAAAATTAGACATTATTTGTTGTGTGTATATTTGTGCAATGCCAAGACAAAAACCAATATTATTTAAGACAGAAAAACCAAAGACCCAGGGTCTCCCCAAGGGAGCCCCAAAATGCCATAGTCTTCAGAGAGAAAGCATTAGCATTTTGGTGCCTCAATTTTGGACTTCTAGCCTAAAAACCATGAGGCAATATTTTCCAATGGTTTAAATCAGTCCCTTGTATGGTACTTGTTTTATCAGCTAGGAAACTAACACACAGGTAAAAGATTAATAAAAGTGGATTATACTACTGCAAAATATTTGCCAAAAATTAAAGCACTTTTTACCTATCTCTATCTCTCTCTTGCTTTCTCTCTCTCTCTCTCTCTCTCTCTCTCTCTCTCTCTCACACACACACACACACACACACACATACACACACGCACACACACACACATCCACATTTCTGGAATATTATTCATTACCAGCTTCATTCCAATATGATCAGAGTAGGTACTTTATAAATAATTGAAATGGAGTATAATATATTGAGACCTCATTTGTGATGCAACATGTGGTTTATGGTCTATGTTGGAGAAAGATCCATAAGCACTAGAGAAGAATGTATTTCCTGCTCTTTGGGGAACATTGTTCAGTGTATGTTTATTAGGTGTAGATTATTTATCATACTGTTCAAGTTATCAGTTTCCTTATTGATCCACTGTCTAGTTGTTCTGTCTATTGATGTGAGGGGCATATTGACATCTCCAAATATTATTTTGTAGAGGTGTATATTTCTCTATTCAGACTGGCCAGAGATTGCCTCCTGTATTTTGTGGCCTCTTGGTTAGATGCAAAGATATTTATCATTGAAAAACACTTTTATTAATATATAATAGCTGTCTGTGTCTTATAGCATTTTTGCATTTAAAGCCTGTTTTGTCCAATATCAGTATAACTACGCTTGCTCTATTTTGGTTACTGTTTCCGTGAAATATCTTTCTCCAAACTTTTGTTTTCAGCCTATTTGTATCTTGGGTTCCAGGGTGAGTCTTTTGAAGACAGCATATGGATGGGATTTAATTCATTAACATGCAATGTTATTTCAGTAAATTCATTACTTACTTCAACCATTTTATCCTTTGACTTTCATGTGTCATATATTTTGTCTATCTTTTTCCCATTTTGGGAAACCTCTTGAATAATCTTCATATCCACCCTTTCCTCCAAGCCTCTCTTTTCTGTCTTTTCCTTTCAGGCTGCAGAACTCCTTTTTCTATGTCTTGTAGCACCGTCCTCTTGTTTACAAATTCTATCAGTTTCTGTTTAAATGTGAATAATTTAAATTCACCCTCATTTTTGAAAGACAATTTTGCTAGGTAAAGAATTCTTGGCTGGCAGTTTTTCTTTTTCAGTATCTTAAATATATCATACCACTGTAATCTAACCTCTGGGTTTTTGATGAGAAATCTGAACTAAGTCTTATTGGGCATACCTTGTAATTGATGGATTGCTTCTCTTGCTGCTTCTAGAATTCTCTATCTTTGGGATTTGATAGCCTGAATAGTTTGTGTCTCTGGGTTGGTCTATTTGAATTTATTCTGGTTGGAATATATTGTACCCCTTGGTGTGTGTATTTATGTCCGTCCTGAAAGTTGGAAGAATTTTTTGCCACTATTTCCTCAAATATGCATAATGTCTCTTTCCCCATCTCTTCTCCTTCTGGAACTTCCATGATATATATATTGTTGTGCTTCAGGTTACCAATCAATTCCATGAGCCCTTGTTCTTTTTGTTTCATGTATTTCTTTCTCTGCTTTCAAATCAGCTCTTCTGTCCTCTAAATTTGCTGTATCTTTTCTCTGCCATTTTAAAGCTGTTGTATGTCTCTAATATATTTTTCATTTCATCCATTGTGTCTTTCTTTCCTAAAAGCACTGGTGTGTTTCTATTAAAGCTTTCAAATTCTTCTTGGTGTACACCCAAGTCTTCTTAAAATCCTTTATCTCATTAGTTACATTTTCCTTCAACATTTTGAACTGATTTAGGAGATTTGTTTGAACATCTTTGACAAGTTGATTCAAATCCTGCGTCTCATGTGGCATTTTGATTTCTTACTATGACTGGGCCATATCATCCTGTTTCTCAGTATGGCTTGTAATTTTTTGCTGATATCTAGGCATCTTACTATGATGGTGGGTTGACACTCTTGGTCAGTTTTTCACTCTTCCCTAGGACTTTACTGTTGTTGACAAAGTTCATGCTACAGATCTTCTTTGATTCTTGGTTCAACTTATTCAAAGTCTTTAAAATTTCCCCTTTAAATTTATGAAAACAGGATCAGATACCCACTGAAGTGGTGCAGACTGCTTTCTTTGGTCTTCAAGAAGAGGGTAGTAATGGCACTAAACAACCTATCTTATTGATGTTTTTTTTTTTTTTTTTACTTTCTTGCCTTCCAAAAAGAGGGTTTTTTAGCAAACCTCTCCACAAAAACCTTAGGGTAGAAAGTGTTCACTGGAACCATGCCTAGGCCAGTGGTGCCAAACAGTATCCAGGAAGTTCACCCAATGATCAGACTATTCAGATCCAAGACTCATAGATCAAACTTGCAGGTATTCCCTCAGCTGTACTCTCCCTTTTCCAAAGGAGGAAAAAAAAATTAAAGCTTCCCTCTGCATCAGCAGCATCCAGTTCTGATCAGTAATGTGGGTACTTGAGAAGGCAGGATATCTTCAGCTCATTGCAGGCTGCCATGTGTAGGCAGTTGCCACCAACCGGGATGGGTGGAGTCTGTGGGACCCTGTAGACCAAATTTGCCAGTGAAATCTAGGTCAGAACTGAGCTGTGTCCCTGCTTTTCCCCATTTCTGAAGAAGTAGATCCCTGCCCCAACTCAGTCTGTACCCAAGTGCCAGCAACTGCATGATGCAAAACAGTCTGCCCCACAAGTGGGGGTTTTTGTTAGCAGCAGCATTGGCCCAAGTTACTTAAAAATCCACACCTGAGAGTCTTCTACTATTGCCTGCCCTTTTCTGGGTTCTGCCAAGCATTTCCCTGGTTCCCAGAGCCCTAGAACAGGTATTCTGGATAGTTTATGCATATCCTCTAGCTATTTTTCTGAGAGGAAAGTGAGCCCTATAACTCTCTCTACTAGTTTGCCAAAGGCTAACAATGAAATATACCAGATATGGATAGGCATTAATAAAGGGAATTTTATTCAGGGAAAGTCTTACAGCTCTGAGGCTATGAAATGTTCAAATCAAAGCACCATCAGAGATGCTTCTCACCAAAATTGTTCTGCTGGCAAATCCTGGAGTACTGCAACATGGCAAAGCATGATGGTGGATGATCTCTGTGGTCCTGAAGTCCTCTCTCCCCCATGGCAAATTAAATGGCAGCTGACTTTCTTTGTTTCCACTTTAAGTTCTCAGATTACAAAAGACTCCAAGAAGAGCATGGAGCCCTAACATGGGTCACACTTCACTGATGCTGTCCAACAAGTGGCTCCACACCCATAGGAATGGATTAGTTATAAGAACATGACATATTATGGGATTCACAAAACTTCTAACTGTCACATCTTCCTGAAAGTGTCAATCAAATTCTTAAGTATAGGTAAAAGATTGAATTTCTCCCCAATGCGTTAACATGAATAATATTAATGACCAGAATATTAACTTTTAAATCTTATTTTAATTTATAGGTGAGGGCATTTGCAGCTTCTCTCAGGTTTAAGACAGCTTACACCTCCCATTCAAATATTCCATAATACCCATAGTTGTATGTGCAAGCCTCATTCACCCTAATAACCTTATTAATTTATTTTATACTAAAAGGAAATATCAATTACAAACTCTGTAACAATAGTGTACTGAGTAATTATCACAATAAAAATATTTCATTGACTTCTCTAACACTTGCAGATATTAAAATTAAGGCACTCTAGGAGAAAAGATGTAGCTCAGTAGTTGAGTGCCTGCTTCCAATGTAGGAGGTCCTGGGTTCAATCCCAAGTACCTCTTAAAAAACAAACAAGCAAAAGAGACTAAGCTTCTCTTTAATATTGCATCTCAAGAATAAATCCAACCTTTTTATTAACACCTCTCATTAGTATGGTATATTTATTATAATTCACAAGAGAATGTTTTATAATAGTTTTATTAACTATAGTCCATCATTTAAAATAGTATTCACTGTTTGTTTTCCATGGTCTATGATCTTTGTTTTTTGTTTTAATTTTTAATATAGTAACATATACACAAATTAGTATTTTCCTTTTTTAACTACATTCAAATATTTAATTCACTCCTGGTAATTACATTCACAATTTGTGCTATCACTACCACCAAATTGTACAGATTTTCTCTTTGGGTTGAGAGAAAAGTTTTGATAAAGTTGTATTTCTTGTTCTGGATGGGGTTCAGGCAGTATTTGTAGTTTAAGATGAACTTTCTGAATCTCACTTTCAACCAATATATTTTCATACTGATTATAACCAGAGCAGAACAGCCCATGAGCTGTGTCCCCATTGGCACAAGTTACCCCAGAACAAACCTATTGGCTCCAAGTTGAACTATCTCATAATCTATTCATCACATGTGGGTGATCAGAGTATAACCACAGGGCAGGCTGCAGTAGAGTAATTGAGAACCCATGTCTTCATGTAAGGCTCTACCTTCTGGAATCCAAAGATTTTTCTTTTACTCTGGAAGCCTATCTTGTCTAAAAATTATCACAGAAATTTGTGATTTTGTGTTCTGTGTTTCATGTACTACTTTTTGCTGGTCAGAAAGGACAAACAGCCCTAGAGAATGAAGGACAACCAGAGCATTCTGTCACTGAACTGCGTTTCAATTTTACAAATTTAGAATCATTCAGTCTGACTGGCATTGTCTTCATAGTTATTCCTTTGTTGTGTAATTCATTTTCAATTTGAAAGTGAAATTTCCACAGAAAACTTTATAACCTGTTTTTAAAATTAAATTTATGAACTGTGTAGGAGAAGAGTGTACTAGTGGTAAAAAATCATTGTGTATTCTTCCTCTTTAAACAGTAGAAATGCTTCCACTCTTTTAGCATAAAAATGAAATATAACTTTTTGTAATGATAGAAAGATGATTCTTATCTAGATGCTAAATTTTGGGATAAAAATGTAATGAGGACAATTTGATAACCACAAAAATTTTGCGTTCAACTTTTGTTTCTGCTTGTATATCCTTAATAAAATTTGGGCAGAAAATATACATCAATATGAATATTCTCTGTGTATTTATGAAATCATCAGGAAAGAAAAGGTTACAATCTTTCTGTTTGTGAATTTATTGTCCAGAAATACTTGAAAAATGCTTTCAATTTGAAATGTCTTTGTTGACAAACTCATAATATCTTCATTCCAACAAATGCCTGAGGAAAGGATTTCAAGTGGAGTGGTTTCATTGAACTCCAAAGGAGGAGCAAATGCAGCCAAAGACAATTTCTAAATGGATGGTGAGGCTATGTACCAATAAAATATTATTTATTAAAGCAGACGCTTTTTTTGCCTTACATATTTGCTTTTGTTCTTTAGACTCCTCAATGTGCTAACATACAACTTGTCACAAAAGAGGAAAACAGAGATTTCTTGTCAGGAAAAACAGATCTTTGATGTTATGGTCAATTTCTGTTTATGTTTATTTTGTTTATATTATCATCGTGCATTCACAGTTAATTCCCATTTCCACCTCCAATCTTAAGGAGCAAATGAACTCCTTTCTGTCTCTTTTATTTGCCTTCAGAAATTTTTACTCTTGGAATCATACCATAATGTTTGTATCTGTCTGCCTGATTTCATATTTTTAATTTAACCTATTTAGTAGCTATATCAGTATTTTGTTCTTTTTATGGCCAAATTATAATCATATTGTATGGCTACATGACAATTGCTTATACATACATCAGGTGAAGGAAATTTGGGCTGTTTGCACTTTCGGAAACTGTGAGTAGTGCTACTGTGAACCATGGAGTATATTATCTTATTAAAGATGTATGTTTATTTTTCTTGAGTACATAGGTAGAAGTGAATTGCTGAGTGGTTATTTAATCTTTTTTTTTTTTGTCTTTTTAAGAAACTGGAAAGCAATTTCTAAACAAAGATTTTAGTACAGAAAACCATTTAAAGAACATATGTGGTTTCCATTTGTATTTATTTTCCTTCAAAGTAAGAATACTTCAGAAAATTATAACCATGAAACTAGGTGTCATTTCTTTTCAGGATTCATTTTCAAGCCTTATTGTCAACAATGGTCTAATCACAAAGCTGTGTATTTTATAAACATGATTACATGATGAGTGAAAACATATGTAATTTGGCACTTGATATCATACAACTACTTATAAACTCTAGTTTCTCATGTGTGTACATTTGGAAAGGCAAGATTTTGAAGTAATTCTTGAGGCCTCTAAGACCTTCTCAATCCTTATTATGAATATTATGAATATTATACCTGAAATATCGCCAATGAATTTAAAACTTACAACTGTTTTTTTTTTGTGAGTGAAGTATCCATAAAAAACACTTTTGGGTTTTAATCATTGCTTAGGATATTCAAAGAGAAACCAAATATTTAGTGTGATTAAGTAATATCATGGATTTTCTGATAATATGTAATCAGGCAATTGAATGGTAGAAGGATAGAGAGATATCTTAGTTCCCAGGGCTTCCATGATGAATACCACATGTTGTTTGGATTAAACAACAGGAATTCATTGTCCTGATAGATATACAAAGTAAAGGCTAGATATACAAAGTAAAGATATTGGCAGGGCTTGCTTCTTCCCATAGTCTGCAGTGCCCTGGCAATCCTCTGTTATGTGTCTCCTCATCCTCCATTTGTCTGTACCTCTAATTTCTGCTGACTTCTATATTCTACTGGCTGTTTCTGAATTTATTTTGTCTATGAGGACTCCAGTGACATGATTCAATTTGGCTTCATCTAAATAGGCTTTTCTAGGGTACTATTCACAAATGAGTCCACAGTTTTTCTGTTAACATCTACAAAGTTCCTAATTATAAATGAGTTCATACATCCAGGACCTGTTCCACTTTCTGCCCTTAGTGGAACACATGACTCAATCCCCAATGGATAGATAGATAGATAGGTAGATAGACAGATATGTGCATGCATGCATACATATATACAGTAAACAGTTAAAGTATCATGCTCTGAATGAAAGAAGAAACTATCAGATTCACAGAATATCAGCTATTATAGCAGGGGAAGCATAGTGAGATCGAGAAGTGATGAGTTTTGTTTGTTTGGTTTTTGTTTTTTAGTAGTATTACTATTACTAAATAATGACAATGCTTTAAAAATGGTTGGATGGATGAATGCACAACTAGATGATTATACTGAACATCAATGATTGTACGCTTTGGATGGATTTATTCCTTATTAATATATATCAATACAAATGATTTGTTAAAATGAAAACAAAAGAAAAAATAGTTCTTCAAAGAATTGCTAAATGAACTGTTAATCTGAAAATTGGATTCTTAATATAATCAACAACTTTTAAAATATTTGAATCAATAGCTATGCTCTGTGATAACACTAAACCAACATTAAAAACTCACTGATACGAAATAATTGAACAAGAAAACACACCACATTAGAATCTAGAATATAGTTTACCAGGGGACTGGGTCAGGTTAAATAACAGAGAGTTAACTCATAAAATGTAGGGAGATTCTATTTTGGACACTGGAAAATTTTTGGTAATGAATGGTGGTAATGGTAGCATAGCATTGAAAATGTAATTAACAACACTGATGTGTATAGATGTTGTTAAAAGGGAAATTTTAGGTTGTACACATGGTACTAGAATATTAAAAAAAAAAATAAGCAGGAATAACAGCTGTAACAGAAGACATACCTGAACCATTTTCTTCTCTTAAAACTAACCAAGATTCAATATCCTTGTCCTGAAACTCTTCATAGGGTCTGCCATTCCATCTTTCAGTGTTTATTACCTGTAGATTTGTCTTTGATGTCCTTAGTCAGATGGAAGGTGTTTCCTACTATTTCATAGATTTTAAATGGTTCTATGAGAAATGGATTTTGTATTTGTGAGCTACCTTTTCTATGTCTTCTCACGTGATCATATATTTTCATTTCTGGCTTATTATTTAGTTTATTAATGTGATATTTTATGTTTATTTTCATAATTTAAAACAACCTTGATTTTGAGGGATAAATCCACTCACCATCATGCATTATCTGTTAATATAATATTGCATTAGAATTCATAAGATTATTGTAAGAATTTTGCTCTACTTTCCTGAGGACCATGGTACTGGCCAGAGGCGAGGTAAAGCCAGTGGCTGGATCAGGTGCTGGCTACTGAGTAGAAAGCAGAGGTGGGGGGATTCTCTGACTTCATGTCCAAGGCTACTAGCTATGGTTGGCTGTAGTTCTGCTGCAGGCCATGGAAACATGTACAAACTTAAAAATATCTGGAATGGGCCAAAGGGCCATGTATTAGTCAGCCAAAGGGGTACTAATATGAAATACCAAAAATGGGTTGGTCTTTATAAAGGGTATTTATTCAGGGTAGAAGTCCACAGATACCAGGCCATAAAGTGTTTTGTTTCTTCTCTCACCACAGTCCATTGCCACGAGTTAGAGCAAGACAACTGCCGGCATTTGCCAGGGTTCAGGCTTCTTGGGTTTCTCTCTTCCCGGGGCTGAATTTCTCTCTGGGCTTAGCTCTTCTGGTTCCTCCACAAGGTCAGCTGTAGACGATCAGGTGAATGGCTCGCTTCTCTTCTCCTGGGGCCTTCTTTCCAACATCAAAACTGCTTCTCAAAAAACTGCTTCAACTCTGTTCTTGCCATGCCTTTTATATTTGATTCCCCACCCACTAAGGGGTGAGGCTCAACGCCCTACTGATATGGCCCAGTCAATGCCCTTATCATAACTTAATCATGCCCAGATTAACAGATCAGTTTACAAGCATGATCCAATTATATTTTTGGAATTCATAATTACATTAAATTAGCCATTGGCTACAGGCCACATTTTGCCATTCCTGTTGTATAATAAAAAAATAATAATTTTTAAATTGAAGATAAATTAAATAGATCAAACAGTATACATAAACAGAAAACCTTCAAGTTGCTTAGTATTATGAAACATTTTGGTAATCCTATACATAATTTTATATTTCTTTTAATATTTTGCATCCTGTAGATTTATCATTTTTTGAAAATATTTTCTAAGCACTAGGATAACTTATATTCTTTTCTTTTTTCAATTTTTTCCTTTTGATGAGGTCTGATTTACCTATTTTTAATTTGGTTGCTTGAGTTTTGGGTGTGAGTTCTAGGTGATCATGGCTTAACAAAAGGTCCTGAAGATGTTTCCCTATGTTTTCTTCTAGGAGTTTCTTTTAACTGGCTCTTATATTTACGTCTTGATCCATTTTGAGTTCTTTTTTTCTATATGGTGTGAGGTAGGGTTCTGCTTACATTATTTTGCATATGGATATCCACTTTTCCCAAGACCATTTGGTTAAGAGACTATTCATTCCCAACAGTCTTTCTACTATATTCCAAAAACAGTTTTATGTGAGGAATGATTTCTGAATTTTCACTTTTATTTCATTAGTCAATATTTCTGTCCTTGTGCCAATACCATGCTTTTTTGACTTCTGTGGCATTGTAATAAATTTAAGAACAGGGAACATGTGTCCTCCAACTTCATTGATAGTTTCTGTATTTTTATTTTTATTTCTTTGGATAGGCCAACTCTTCCTGTTTCTTTGTTTATCTAGTGATCTTTTGCTGCACAACTGTACATTTTATTATTTATAAAATTCTGGAATTTAGTTTCCCTGCTATCTGTTCCTTAAGTTTGTATATAGCTAGTAATATGACAGAATTTTTCTTAAATGCCAGAAGCTAATGTAAACAAAGAAACCCAAAAAACCCGTTTCTTTGTCTTAGAAAATTGTCTCTGCATAGGCTGGTGGTCTCCTTCAGAGCTTAGCTCTCCTTTCAAGAAGATAAACCATGGCAAATAGAAATGCAGGATCCTCTCTGTCTTATATGAGCCTGTGTGTAACTACAGAGCCAGTTTATTTTACTGGGCTATTGCTGGCTAGTGGCTTCAGAATTCCCTTGTTTACAGTTACAGGAAGTTGAATGAAGGCCCCCTCTATGCCCTTTGAAATACTCATCTCCTCCTTGTGCTCCCTTGTGTGACTTAATTCAGGTAGTTCTTTATCCCAGGCTGCTTCAATTTAATTGTTTCTCACACTCTTCCAGCTCTGCCTTCAGAAAAATTCTGGAATGGTGAGCCTGAGTCAACTTCCGTGTCTAAGTCCCTAAGACTTCCAGTGATATATGAGTACTAAAATACATGCACACAAGTAGGCACCAGGAACGTAAGCATCCATCCCCATGATGCCCAGGACAAGGCTGAGGGATAGGGAATGATAGCCGCTACAGGAAGGGTGTAACTCAGCAGTATTTACCATAATTTACCAGCATCTTCCTCCCTTTTGTACCTGGATTTTGCTCAGTGATTCACTAGACATCATAATTTCAAAATAGTTGATTCAGATAGATCTTTCCATTTCAATAGCTGTTTTGTTGACAAGACTGAGGCCTGGAGCTCCCTACACTGCCAGGATCCCACAATCCTCTCCTAACTTACCTCTTGTCTTCAGATTTATCCCAGGCCTGTTTAAATCTTACATTGGATCTGTTAAGCCTCTGAATAAGGAAAAAGTACATAAAAATAGCATACGGTATTCTCCACAATTAGCAACATTCCTGCCATTTTTTTCCTTATTCCTTATTGATAAGAATACACTTCTCTAGTCATACTAAACAATTGTGAATCCTTGGACTGAATCACTCTCCATCATTTCGCTGCATATGTTGGACCCCTGACCTGAAGTCTTCATTGTCCTCATCTTTTACATAACTATCATCTATTTAAGTTTCAGCTGAAATGCAACTTTCTCCTGGAGTGTGCCCTACTCACCAAGATGGGCTTCCATGGTTCTTAGTACTTAACAAACTCCACAGCTCTGATTTCCTCTCCTTGTGGTAAATATCCATTTCCCTGAGTGTCTAATCCACCAGGCTGTGAGCTCCCTGATGTTGAAAATTGTGTCTGGGCAACATGTTATCTTCAGGGTTGTCCCAGTGCCAGAGACATCATTGACCCACAAAAATCATTAGTCAAATTAAATTGAATTTTAAAAAACTCTGAATTTTAGTGATGTGGAAAGATAGTTCAAGGACTTTAGTGAAGAAGTTTTCATCAGGTTAATGAGGTAATTATGAGTAAAGCCCAGAACTAGCCTTCCAGCATCCAGAGCTGCTTCTTTGATACCAGATGAGGCAACTGTCTGCATATATGTGAGGGTGTGAAAATAACTTCTTAAAAACTCATCATTTTACTATCATTTACATTTACAACTTCAAATATTTAAAAAAATATAGAAAAGCCTAAGATGACATATAAAATCTTTCAATTAGCTCTAATTGCTTAACAAGCCAAGAAAATCTTCAATACAGATCACATGATCAAGAATCTAAATTTCTTGTATTGCTTTCAAGTCACAGTGTAAGGTATTCAAGATTACATTCTGAGGTAGATGCAAATTCTATAATGTTAGAGCAAGTATAAAAACTCTCAGAATTAACAGGGATCTTGTAAATTGTCTAGACTATTCATTTATAAATTTAGTATACTGAGGCTTAGGCACACATTTCTGTTATTACACTGTATTGCTGTACAATTTCAACATGTAACACGTGTTCTCATATGTCCATGTCCTTTCTCGTGTTGTGTCCACTTTGGGATCTGTCCCCACTATTGTTTCTGAATAGTAAGATAAATATGTATCACAGAAAGGGGAAGTTATGAGTCATGTGTATTTCTAAATTTTGAGTAGCATATACAGTAAACATACAGCAAACAACATACAGTAAAAATTGAGAGCAGCAACTGAAATATAAACTTAATACCTCTTAAATGAAATGGCAAAGTGAGGGCTGTGTACCATGTCTTAAATTGTATAGAGTTCAAAAGTGACCATAGAATGAAGCTAAATGAAGAAACATGCCATAAATATAGGAAAATTGTTACAGTATTAATATGTGGCTTTTGAAGAAATGATTTTATTTAAAACAGGAGAATGCTAGTGTCATTAGGGCTTCTGGCTGCATGTTGCCATAATACAGGGTATGGGGCTCATACACCGAGACTTTGTCAAGGTATGGATTTCTGCACTTGTGCTTATACCCAGCAACAGACAATTCTGGGGCAACTTAATCATTAGCTTCCTCAATTTGCTGCTGTTCCACAGCCATGTCCAGTGGGGGAAACTGTTTAAAGGTAAATCTTGGAATTTCTAGCTTCACCTATCCTACAGCCACTCCTTCTCCAGTTACTTACTACAACACCCTGCTCAAACATGCTCTCTTACCTTCCAAATTCTGGGAAGCTTGGATGTTCCTTTTTCTGGGTGTTTGTCTGGGTGATAGGTAGACAGGGGACAATCACTCCCCAAAGACATTTTATTCACTTTTCAACTATATTCTCTTCTCCAGGGCTTAAGGTTTTCAAAGTAAAAGCAAATATATAATGAAATTGTTTTTATATCATCTTGATATAGCTGTTTCCTTGGGCATTATACACAGAACAAAATTAAAAGTGGAAATTAAAGAAACAAAGATTAACATCTTAAATTATATAGAAATATATTTATGAAGTCAAAATGCTTAAAGAGAAGTCTAAAATTAATGTGCAGTGTACAGAAGAAGAAACTCTAATAATATATAAATTGGTTCTTATTTAAACATAGACCTATTCATTTTGGACTTAGAGCAACATTAAAATAGTGACAATTTCCGAAAATTAATCTAGAAAGATTTTGCTAAATCAATAAAACAGTAATACGTTTGTCTGCAGTTCAGTGAAAAATTAAGCAATTGATATTGCACTTACCTTCAAGAAAACTCTTATCAAAAAAATGAGGAAAATTCATAAGGAGAATGGATATTGACAGAAGTTTTAGAATATGTAATGAAACACTGACCATTTCTAAACTCCCTGGAAATGGACCTGAATACTAATTGGGGTTAAGTGATCAATAAATCATTTTGTGTAATTGGTAAAATTAAACACTACGTAATCTTTTAAGAAAAGAATATGATGTTGGATTTCTAGCTCTTTTCTCATTTAAAACAGAGATCCATGCATTAACAGGGAAAAAAATGAAATCATAAAAACAATACAAAGAAACAAATATTTTTAAAATATTCTTAGATTCAGGAAATTCATTTGAAATGATAGCAATGCAGAATATTTAAGAAACCTCTTATTGAACTGAAGAAAATTTAAAATAGTTTGAATTACAATGACTATTGTGAACAATATAGCATGTTAAAAAGAAATAAAAAATAAACATTTTCAAAATAGCACCTCCTATAAATGAATCTTTGAATGTAGGGTGACATTAGCAAAATAATTAAGTGTAGTATAAAAAGTTGTTATTTTTAATATTTTTTCTGCTGTTTTAAAATCACTCAACATTTATTGTTGTAAACATTAAGTTATTTCTAAAAATTTTAAAAAATCCTACCTCACGCATTTTTTATATATATAAGGTTGTTTGAAGTTTGATTGGGATGGCGTTGAATCTATCAATTGCTTCAGGTAGTATTGAAATCTTAATGAGATTTAGTGTCCCAAACCATGAAAACAGAATGTCTTTTCTTTTCTTTAGCTCTTCTTGATCATTTCTAACAATCTTTTGTAGTTTTCTGTGTACAAGTCCTTTTATTATTATTATTTTTTTAAGGAAGCTGTAGATTACATAATTGTTACATAAAAATATAGGGTATTTCCATATGCCCCACTCCCTCCTACTCCCACAATTTCCCATATCAACAACATTGCTTATTAGTATGGTACATTTGTTACAATTGATGAACACATATTGAAGCATTGCTACTAAACATAGATTACAATTTACATCATAATTTACACTCTATGTCACAAAATTTTGTAGGTATGACAAATTATACAGTGGTATATTTTATGTGGTATGAGGGTGATGTTGGTCTCATACAATGAATTAGGGAGTTTTCTCTTCTCTTCAATTTTTTGAAAGAATTTGAGCAGAATTTGAGCAGAGTTAAGTTTTCTTGGAATGTTTGGTAGAATTGCCCTGTGAAGCCACCTGGTCCTGGGCTTTTGTTTGTTGGGATGGGAGGTTTTTGATAACTAATTCAATCTCTTTGCTAATCATTGGCTTGTTGAGATCTTCCATTTCTTGAGTCAATGTAGATAGTTTGTGTGTTTCTAAAAATTTATCCATTTCATCCAGGTTATAAAATTTATTAGAATTCAGTTGTTCATGTATCCTCTTCTATTCCTTTTTATTTCAGTGGGGTCAGCAAAATATTTCCCATTTCATTTCTAATTTTTGTTATTTGTATATTTTTTTATCTTTCTCATTCCAGCTAAAGGATTGTCAATTTTATTAATCTTTTCAAAGAATCAATTTTTGGTTTTGTTAATTCTCGTATGGATTATTTTTTTCTAGTTCATTTATCTTCGTTCTAACATTTTGTATTTATTTTCTTCTGCTTGACTTGGGTTTAGTTCCATCTTCTTATTCTAGTACTTCCAGTTTTGAGGTGAGGATTCTGATTTGAAGTCTTTCTTCTTTTTTATTGTAAGCATTTAGAGCTATATATATTTCACTGTCAGCACTGCCTTTCCTGCTTTCAGTAAGTTTTGGAATTTTCACTTTCATTTGCGGTAAGATGTTTCTTAAGTTTGCTTGCAATTTCCTCCTTAATCAAATGGTTGTTTAAGATTATATTGTTTACATTCTATGTATTT